>JAODAL010011812.1:0-98205 GCA_025379985.1 Phyllomedusa bahiana | reverse complement strand
CAAGACCAAAAGGTGAAAGCTTCCAGAAGAAACCCCTCATGGATCTCTTCTAGGGGTATATTTTGCATTTTAGCTGGACAGGTGTTACATAGTTTTCTTAGCATTGGGCCATGAAAAAGGGGGGGAAGGGAAAAACACAGTTCCGCCATTGTTTTTTGGGCTTCATTCTTGCAGAAACACCTATATGAAAAAAGATCTCAAAACAACCAGTATAAAAGATAATACTTCATTAAGGCAATACAAAATACATAAAATAAGTTAAAAAATAACAATGGAACTACACAGAAAGCAAGACAACGTCCCTCACCATCTATATCCAAAGAAATCCAATATAGAGAAGGGTATCCCCATACATATATATGTATCATTAATGGAAATTACGCATAATTTATCATACATAGAAGCAATAATTACCACCTTACCTCATATGGAAACCGTAAATACAAGTGAAAAGTCCAAAGGTGACTGATGGGAGGGCGAAGACCTGAACATTAGGGGCATGGCTTAATAGATTGTTTGTTTTACCAAGGACTTTTAGGCCGTGTTCACACGGCTAATTCCCGACGGATTTGTGCGCTCACAAATCCGCCGTGAATAAGGGGCGGGACGGGGCCGGGGCCATAGACAATGCATCATTTACGGCGCGTCCGCGCCGTTAAATATTTTTGATTTCACTTTCTCCCCCGAGGCGGTTTTCGCCGAGCGGGGAGGACAAACGGAATCCACTGTTCTCTATGAGAGCAGTGGTTTAAACCGTAATGACTCCGACGGATTGGCGCCGTACTGAAGCGCAAATCCGGTGCGCAGTACGGCACCAATCCGCGGCAAAATAAGCTGTGTGAACGAGGCCTTAGAAGCAATCAGGAAATAGCTTTGTGACTTTCCATATTTTTTCCATGAAAAGGGGGGGGTTTTTTTTAGTGTTAAAATCCCAACAAATATATGGAACCACTGCAATCATGCTAATTTGTATAATAAAATTGACATTTTTTTAAACGCCATGTGAACAACATAAAAATGCAAAGAAACTTTTAAGCAATAATTTATTTATTTCCAAATAGTTTTATAAAAAAAATATAACTTTTTTTTTAAAAGTCCCTTTAGGACAACATCGACTGAAAATGAGACTGGAATGAAATTGTGCAGAACCAAAAAATTCCTGAAGTTTTGAAAAGGAACCTGTTAGGTGGTTTCTGCTACCCCTCCTGAGAGCAGCATATGATAAAGGGGGAGAAGCTGAGCTCTGTGATATGCAGGGTTATATGATAGAGGAGAGAAGCTGAGTTCTGTGATATATAGAGTTATATGATAGAGAAGCAGAACGGAGCTCTGTGATATATAGGGTTATATGACAGAGGGATAGGAGCTGAGCTCTGTGATACATAGTAGTCCCCGGCGCCGCCGCTATCCGCCGCCGCCGCCGATCTTAAGGGTCCAAAGGGCCGTTACCAGTCCGCTAAGCTATCGGCTTAGGACCTTGGCGACCGGCAGCGGGTGGGCGGACTAACTGTCTGTGCGTCCGCCGGACGCACAAACAGTTAGATGCTTGGCGGAGCAGGAGCTCCGCAGAGTACTCTGTGGCCGCAGGCAGGATGCGGCTCTGTGCGCGCCCCGTGCTGTGGTGCCCGAGTCAGCGTCATCAGAAGTGTAGCGCGGCCGGGTGACGTCACCCTGTGAGGAAAAAGACCGGGAGCAGCGACAGCGGCAGCGACAGGGAGCGAGGTCAGGTGAGTGCTGTCAGTTTATTACTTGTAATTGTCTCTATTCCTGCTGGGGCCTATAATCTAGTTATAAATTGCAGGGTGGTGCGGGGGCTATTATGTACCTCTATATGTGCAGGGGGGTCCTATTATCTACTTGTATATATGTGCAGGGGGGCCTATTAAATACTTGTAAAAATGTTCAGGGGGCCTATTATCTACTTGTCTATATATGTGCAGGGGCGCCTATTATCTACTTGTATATATATGTGCAGGGGGGCCTATTATCTACTTTTAATATGTAGCGAGGGGCTTTATCTACTTATATGTAAGGGCTATTATCTGCTGTTATAAAAGTAGATAATAGCCCCCTGCACATATAAAAGTAGATAATAGCCCCCCCTGCACATATATGTTGCAGGGGGGCTATTATCTACTTATATACGTGCAGGGAGCAGCTCAAAACTATATATACATGTGCTGTGGGGCCTTTAAGCTCTCTATATACCTGCTGGGGGACATATAGCCTAACCATGTTCGTGGACCTAACCTCCCAGTAACCTGCTGGGGATCCTAACCTGCCCATATACCTGCTGGGGGATCCGTAACCTGCCCATATACCTGCTGGGGGATCCGTAACCTGCCCATATACCTGCTGGGGATCCGTAACCTGCCCATATACCTGCTGGGGGGGACCCGTAACCTGCCCCTATACCGCTGGGGACCTACCTGCCTATACCTGCTGGGGGACCCGTAACCTGCCCCTATACCTGCTGGGGGACCCGTAACCTGCCCCTATACCTGCTGGGGGACCCGTAACCTGCCCCTATACCTGCTGGGGGACATGTAAACTAAACACCTACCGGGAGACATATAAAGTATATAACCACCTACTGGAGGACGTATAACTTACTGGGGGACCCTATTACCTTCACTGGGGGACACATAATTTACTGCGTTGTGAAGTCACTAGTAGTCATTAAGCCGGTTGTTAAGGCCTCAAGACAAGTCAGTTGATAAGAGTTAGCAATTGACTCCGCGGACTCCAGTCAGTTGTTAAGCCAGTTGTTATGGCCTCAAGTCGATTGCTAAGACCTTAGCAATCGACTCCGGGGACTAATATATAGGACTATATGACAGAGGAAGAGAAGCTGAGCTCTGTGATATATTGGGTTATATTATAGAGGAGAGAAGCGGAGCTCTGTGATATATAGAGTTATATGATAGAGGAGAGAAGCTGAGCTCTGTGATATATTGGGTTATATGATAGAGGAGAGAAGATGAGCTGTGTGATATATAGGGTGATATGATAAAGGAGAGAAGCTGAGCTCTGTGATATATAGAGTTATATGATAGAGGAGAGAAGCTGAGCTGTGTGATATATAGGGTTATATGATAAAGGAGAGAAGCTGAGCTCTGTGATATATAGAGATATATGATAGAGAGAGAGAGAGGAGCTGAGCTCTGTAATGTATAGGGTTATATGATAGAGGAGAGAAGCTGAGCTCTGTGATATATTGGGCTATATAATTCGGATTTCTGAGTAACAAGCAGAGTAAATCCTGACCAGACTTTTTAAGAGACAGTGGAAGTCCTGCTGAACCTAACCACATACTGTGATTGACAGCTTTACCTGTATCATTTTGTGCACAAAGAAGACTGTCAATCACTGTATGTGGGTGGGGTTAGCAGTACTTTTAATTTCATGTTTAAGATTTTCTCTGCTTTTTACTGAACATCAAATCTTATAAACCAACATATCACAGAGCTCAGCTCCTTTCCCTCTATTATGTCCTGGGCTCAAAAAGGGTGGCATAAACCACCTGACATATTCCCTTTAAGGCCAGAAGAACTTGATGCAGTTTGGAGATAGTTAAGTTTGACAGTGGTATTGCCAAGAATATTGTAGAGTAGGCGTTCTTAGCTTTCACTACAGTAACTCAATAGGAGCATCATAGATCTCTTCTCATGTACTGGCATCCACAGTGACATAGTGGTTGGTACAGGAGGAAAAATGTAGTTGTCATATATTTAGAGATGAGCGAATCTCTCAAAAATTCAATTTGGCCGATTCACCAATTTTTTCCCAAAATTTATTCGTGATGAATCATGTTAAAAAACAGCAATTTCCTGGCTGCAGAGAGACTATATGGTGTTGTAGAACATTGTGCCATGCAGCAATATGCATAGGGAGCATGATTTGGTATTGAAACAATGCTGTGATTTAGTATCACACACAGATGACTGGCACCGCTCTTGGAACAGTTTCACACTTCACTGATCTGGGATAATCTGACCAAATAACTAAAGTGTGATCGCAGCCGGACTGGGTAATGTCAGCGCCAGCTAGAAAGAACCGAGCAGAGGGCCAAGATCCCACTAGAGCACACCCCTTTTACACCGTCATCAGATGATTCCACAGATTATGACAGAACCTGTTCTGTTAAACGCTGATACATGTAGAGCCGCTCCAACCCCGGAAAAATGGAGAGGGTGTTGGCAGTTATTTAGCGTTGACGTCACTGATCATTTTGCCCTTCCTTTCATCCATCATTGTCTGCTTTCATCAGTCAATAATCCATCAGTATTGCTAAAGCCAAAAATAAGCAGGAGTTGATAGAAAACAGAGATGACAAGTAAATGGAATATTTGCATTTATTCTGTGTTTTGTACCCATTCCTGCTTTTGGCTACCTAATCATCAGACAATCCTGATGCAAACAAAAGACCATGTCATACTGGCCTTACGGCTTCTCCGCTATCAATCTGTCGTTAATCTATCAGTATTGCCAAAGCCAAAAACAAACTGAGTTGATACAAAACAGAGATGACGAGTAAATGGAATATTTGCATGTCTTGTTTGTTTTGTATCTACTCCTGCTTTTGGCTACCGAATCATCAGTCTATCCTGATGCAAATAAAGGACTATGTCATACTGGATTTACGGCTTCTCCAAAGACACAATCATTTGTGTTTGTCCTTTTCATTAATTCTGACAGATTAAAAGAAGGGGAAAACCAAACATAGTGGCAACGTCATAGAGTTGTGGAGGGAGGAAACAGCATTACAGGGTGGTCAAGTGAGAGAGTAGTCAGTTGGCAGCAGCATGAGTAGGCCACAGAGTGGCACAATGACACAGTGTGGAGATGGCAGCAGCATGAGTATGCCACAGAATGGCACAATGACAGATTGTGGAGGTGGCAGTAGCATGAGTAGGCCATAGAGTGGCACAATGGCAGATTGTGGAGGTGTCAGCCGCATGAGAAGGCCAAAGAGTGGCACAATGACATAGCGTGGAGGTGGCGGCAGCATGAAAAGGCCACAGATTGGCACAATTACACAGGGTGGAGGTGGCGGAAGCAACAGCAGCAGCAGCATAAGGCCAGAGAGTGGCACAATTACATAATTTTGAGATGGCGGCAGCTAGGTGACATAATGAGGAGGTGGTAGCAGCATCATCAAGTCAGAGAGTGACATGGTGACATAGCCTGGAGGTGACAGCAGCATCATGAGGAGACCTGAGTGGTGAAGTGGCTACATAATGGCCCAATGAAGAGTGGGGAGGTGGGTGGCAATACCAGTCCCTGATAAAGATGGTGGGTGGTAGAAGGAGCAGCTGGCAGCAGATGTCTGGCATCAGGCGGGTAGCAGCATCAGAATAGTTGCTGGGGCAGATAGCCAGAAGAATCCAGACTAATTTGTCAAAGTTTGGGGTAACCATGGCTCTCACCGCACTGAACACCCGCTCTGATGCCACACTACTGGCTGGGCAGGACAGATTCTCCAGTGTAAACTGGAGGCCATCACCTGCTGGTTCAGGGTCTGCTCCAGGTGCTACTGCTGCTGGTGAGTACCTTACTCACTAGATGGGTGAAGAAAGCTGCTCATCAACAACTCCAGACTCAGGTTGCTGCTGATGGAGCTGGTACTACTCCCCCACCTACCCTCCCCAGCAACCGTGGAAGTGGTACATGAGCACTGAGGAACCCCCCAGTCAGACTTGCGAGAGGATGGACAATGGCGCAGATAGACAGCATCCAACTGACTACATAGGATGTCTCAATAGTACTTCAGTTTGTCCTCCCTCTCGGAAGGTGAAAAAGAGGCCCCCATTTTGGACCGGTAGTGAGGGTCCAAGAGGGTGGAGAGCCAGAAGTCATCCCTCTGCCAGATGGTGACTACTCGGCTTTCACTACCCAGGCAATTCAGCATATAGCGGGCCATCTGACTCTGAGGGACTTCCTGCCTCCATCTCCACTGTATACTGCCACGCAGTGTCTGGGTCATCTGCCTCATCTTCCTAATCTCCCTCTACCTCCTCCGGTTGCTCCTACTCCTCCTCTCCTATCACCAGTGGTGAACTATCTTTGAAATACAGTGTGTGTATTTCTCACATACACACATCTATATTACCGGCATGTTATTATTTTGGGATATTGTTCTCTGTGCCAAAAAGTTACTTTTTTCACTTACTGTGGTGAATCACCACAATAAGTGAACAAAGTAACTCTTTGGCACAGAGAGCAATATCTTAAAAGACTGAACTGGCTGTAATGGAGATGTGTATGTGAGAAATACTCACGCTGTATTTAAAAAATAGTTCACCACAATAAGTGAAAAAGTAACTCGCTGGATCAGGAACATGTGTGTATATGACACACACACTGTGTAGTTGAAAGGTATTTCACCCCAGTAACTCTAAAATCGGAAGTATTTGGCACAGAGTACAATCTATTGCTGCTGCAGAGAGATCCAGTGGCAGAATGTAAAATGGGTATGTCTATTTATAGGGTTGTGACATCACAGAAGCTGGCTGGCTGCTTATTGGCTACATATCTGCATGTCATGGCATTGAGGGCGTTCCTTTCTTTCTCTCAGTTCTTTGCCCTATGTCACGCCATGTGGTCGCGGCCATTTTAGAAAAAAAGACGATTCGTTACCAGAAATCGCCAGGAAATTTGGCATTGTTTAGAATTTAATTTTTCCTGAAATTCGAAATGAATTCCACTTTGTCCACTAATTACATTGTTCGATTGTTCATGAAAAGCAAGTAACAGATGCTGAACAGTATGAGCTTTTCTCATGCAGTAATTTAACATGGATAAGCCTGCTATAAATATACTGTACATACATTATACATATACAGAGTGGAAGGTGGTACTAATATATGTGAAAACCTTTATTCCTTTATTTTCTTCTCAGTCAAGCTGCTGTTTCCAACCACGGGGCCACGTTAGCTGAATTTTATTTTGAACACATCCTTTTATTAATAGATCTATGACCCTGCCATGACTGATCGCCCTGGTAATGTTATTCTCCTTGTGGCAATTTCGTAGTTCCTCATTACTTTTGTTAATTATATAATATTATAAGCATATATTATGCAGTTACCCAGACTGAGCAATAACACATAGAGAGGAATAATTTATCAAATATCCAGTAACACAAGGAGAAAAATTAAAGGCAGAAGAGTAGGAAGAGGATGAAAAGCATGAAACATTCAATATAATAAAACTATAATAATAGTGATGGAATTAAACTAGAATCATGAATTGTGAGGAAACCAGTCTAACAAAAAAAATTATAAATGTACAATATTTTTATTGTAAATTTTTTGGTTACAGCCAGTGGTAATATTACTAGTAATATCAATTTACAATAATACGCAATGAGCGACTACATAAACTCATATATAAAGCTCTCTATATGTGTGCTATAAAACACAAATGCTAATACATTTCAATAATAGCTATTAAATGCAACTGACATTAAGGGCCACATGTATGAAAACTGTCTAGGTCTAAAACTTATTTTGTTTCCCATAGCAACCAATCAGAGCGCCCCTTTTATTCTTACAGAGCGCTATATGAAATGAAAGGGGCGCTCTGATTGGCTGCTATGAGCAACAAGGTGAGTTTTAGACCTAGACAGTTTTCATACATGTGGCCCATAGGGTATGTGCATACGGCATTTTGCAATACGTTTTTCGATCCGAGAAACATACTGCGTAAAATGCATCCAAACATGTACCCAAAGTGTTGTATACGTTTTGGATTGCAAAAACGTACCCTATAGTTTTAGAGTTTGTGATGTGTAAAATGGATCAAAAATTTACCTCAATTCTTTGATCGGATCACAAAGACGTCTGTAAAACACGTATTGTCTGCATACTGATACATGTTTTACATTGAAACTAATGTAAGTACACAGTACATTGTTAGATATGTGTTTGGGTCTGAAAAACCCAAACACGTATCTATAAAAACGCTGTGTGAACATCCCTTTAGAAGAGCTGATTCCTGTAGGCTTGAATCTGTCAACAAGCTGCACTGAGCTGGGTAAGAAGCAAAGGCTTAGAATGGCTCCTGGTGTCCATCTTTGGGTGGAAAGAGCCCCAAGTGCTTTTCTTGGCATACACCTAACCTGAGATCATTAATGTAGCCCAGACAGGGCTAAAAAAGGCAATAATTGGCAGTTGGGCACTAAGGAGACATTGAATTCCATACCCATTTGCCATTAATTCCCTTTTGGTGCACTTTTGTTTAGTGCCCTTTTGGTGCCATTTATTGTTATAGAAGGACACTAAGGGCGCGTTCACACGGCACAGGACAAATACCGGGCGGTTTGCCGCGGGGGGGACGGCGTTTTTGAGCGGAGAACAGCCCTCCCCCCTCCCATTGAGCAGCACATCTTCCGTCCGGAAACCGGACGGAAGATAGTGCATGTTCAATGTTTTGCCGCCGGACCGCCGGCGACATAACCGCCGGGCGGAAAACCTGTGCAGTGGAGACTGCTGCACGGGTTTTCCATAGAGCACAACTCTGCTCATTTTCGGCCGGTTTTTCAGGCGGTCTGAAAAACCGCAAACCGGTTGAAAAACCGGCCGAAAACCCGTGCCGTGGGGACATGGCTTAAAGAAGAAATGAATAGCATGTGTGCAAAAAAGGCATGGAAAAGAAGGATAGTAAGGGTGCGTTCCCATGAGACAGGACAAATACCGTCCGGTTTGCCGGCTGGTATTTGCCCTGTTTGGCGGCCGTCCCCACGGCCGCGGGGGGGCAGGGCGGCTTTTCTCCGCGATGAGCGGAGAAAAGCCCTCCCTCTACACACTGGCTAGCACAGATTCTGTCCGGAAACCGGATGGAAGATTGTGCTTTCACAATGTTTTGCGGCCGGACCGCGGGAGGAAAAAACGCCAGACGGAAAACCCGTGCAGTGGGGACTGCACGGGTTTTCCATAGAGCACCATTGTGCTCATTTTCGGATGGTTTTTCAGGCGGTCGGAAAAACCGCAAACCGGCTGAAAAACCGGCCGAAAACCCTTGCTGTGGGAACATGCCCTAAAGGGGCAATACATATCAAAAGGGCACTAAGCAGGTAGTGTTCTGCTACTGCCCTTACTCAGAAGCCTTCTGTGTGGTGCCCCTGCCCAGTCTTGCGTTTTGACTCATTCCTAAAACAGATTTGTGTAATGATATCATCAGGCTGGTCTGCAACAATATGGAGCACAGGACTGCGAATTCGGAGTCTCCCTCACCTGATTGTAGATCAGCGAAGGCAGTTCACATAATAAAGCTAAGTCTACACAGCAAGTGTCAAAATGCCGTCCAAAATCCGACTCCATTTTGACACTTGCAGGACCGTGGTTTTTGCCGCAGATTTGCGCAAAATCTATGGTCGGTTTTCAGATTTGCTGTCGGGCCCATACACTCTACGTATGGGCCCGACGACAAATCCGAGCAAAATCCGGCGCCATATAAAACATATGGCATATTTCGGCACAATGGTAAAAAATCCATGCTGTACAGACTACAACACGGATTGTTCATTGCTGTCTATGCAGCACAGTGTACCGTCAGATTTTCGAATCCGCTGTAAATCCGCCGGTAAAACTATGCCATGCAGTCATAGTCTTAGGGTGCTTTTACACAGTGCATTTTTGGTGTTTTTGGTGCATTGCTTAATGTGGTTTTTCTTTGCTGAAAAGTACAGAATTAATTGCTATGTATTTCTGCAAAAAAAAGAAAAAACACCCAAAAACTCTTTGTCCAATCATGGTTATTAGCCAGATGTTTTGCATAGGTGAAACATGCTAAAAAATCATGTTTCATATGTTAAAACCTTGTGGCTAAAGTTTTACTGCAAAACCATAGCAATTCATGGTAAAACATGTACTTGACTGCATGGCATAATACAGTAGCTACATGTGAGGCCAAATTGCTTTGATTTACATATGAAGAGACACTTAATTTGCAATAAATCTTATAAAGCCACGATGCGGCCACTGCCTGCTGATGTTCTTACATGGGGCCAATAGCCATATGATTTTGCTGGAATTTTCAGAAATATCTTGTACCCATTGGTCACTGAATTGGGGTGTTTTTGTCCACGTGTAATAACCACAATGTGAAGACACAGACTATATGAATCACCAATCATCCTAGCGCCTACTATAATATTCACTGTGGTCCTAATATAGAGCTGTACTTCACATCTTTTCTTTTATATTGCATACCTTCTTGTAGAACTGGAATTTCATCTTTTTGGCATCTTATGTAAGAAAGGGCAGAAGAAGCATTTTCAGGTGATCTATACATCAAAATAACTAGAAGGTTATTATGAATATAGTAGCTTTCTCATATTACTGCATAGGGCTGTGTATCCACAATACTCAAAATGAGATTCCAGGTACAGTAATTGAAGCACTAAACATACATAACAAATTGCACTGTATTGATGTGCTTCTCTTGGCTTTGAAATCATCTTCGTCCTTAACTGACATGTCTGCACTTTTCTATTCTGTTTGTACTCAACAGGCAGCAGTTACACTTCCCAAAAAAAGTTTCATGTGTAGAATGCTACACTCTGCCACTAGAGGGAGCCTTGTGGACAGTTGGTCAAAAACTGGATGTTCGTATGTTACAAGATTACACTATTTGTAATACATAAATCAACATAAAAACTAAATGTGTGTTTTTCTTTATACATTCGAATTTAACAGTTCTGCTTTAATATTGGATTAACTACTGTCTGTCCTGAGCTCTCACAAGCATTCCAAACAGAGATAATTTTTAAACAATATTTTGAAAAATGTTCCCAGTATTTTTCAGACTACAAAACACATCAGAACATAAGACACACCTAGGTTTTAGAGATGGAAAATAGGGGGAAAAGAATTTGAAGCAAAAGGTGAGGGCTGAAGTGTAGCTTTTGTTATTACCATTTAGAGATACATTTGACTTTTTGGTCACTTTTTATTCCAATTTTTGAGGATGTGAAATGACCAAAAAAAACAATTTTGTTGTTTGGATTTTTTTTCTTCTCCGGTGTACAGTGTATGGGATAAGTGATGTTATATTTTAATAGCTCGGACTTTTATGAACACAGGGATACCAATTATGTGTAATTTTTTTATTTTTTTATTTGTAAAATGTGAAGGGGGTGATTTAAACTTTTAATGTAAATATATTTTTTTACTTTAATACTTAGTCTTCCTAGGGCAACGATCCCCAACCTTTTTTGGACCTGGGACCAGTTTAATGAAAAAACTATTTTTCCACAGATCAGTGGGGAAGGGGTTATGAAGGAGGTTGGTCCACAGAGCTGATTATATATGTATATTATATACATATCTAATGCTGACCCACAGAGCTGATCAATATAACTGCAGACTGATAGTCAACTCTGTGGGTCAGCACTATATTATAACAATAAAGTTATATGATGTTGATAAGACTTCCGGCCACAGTACCCTCACAATGCAGTCAGCAACCTCATGGGCCCCCCATAACACTTCCAATCATTATACCCAGGCACTGAACCCCCTATAACTCAGCTAGTCATCATACCATCATAACACTGCCAGACAGGGATAATCACAAGGCCAACAACAGAACCTGCACATATTGCTGGTGGCATTAGCCGGTCAGTCTCGCTGATAGGGATTGTTCACACGGCGTCTTTGGATCCAATTTCGGATCTATTTTGGATCCAAAAATCGCTTCCAAAAAACACAGCGGTGATCGGGTCCTAAATTGATCCAACATGTATCCAACACGCAGCTGTGTGTTTGGATGCGTGTTGGCTGCAGCAGGATTGCACCCTATAGTTTTAGATAGGGCTCCTGCCACGTATTTCGGACCAAAAATTGACAAGTCAATTCTTGGAACGGATCTAAATGATGGATCCGAAAGACACAATGAGACAGGCATCAGCGATCACTCGTCTGAACGCCAATGCGTGTTTCTAGTTAAAAGCAATGTAAATCACACTGATATTTACTAGATGCGTGGTTGGGTCCGTTTAGGGTCCGACAGATGGATCCAAAAACGTATTTAAAAACGTATGTTCACATGGCATGAACACACCGTGTGAACATACCCATAATTTCACGGTCCAGGATCACTGGGTCATGTGGTTATCTGGGAAGTGGGTGAAGTTGTGGCCGTCACCACTCACAGCCTGCATGTAGAAATAGCGGACAGGCAGGGTGATGACAGCCTGCAGAGCCCAGCCCTCACACAAAGCTCCTGTCTGGACTCACCACCTCTTTAGAGCCAGTGGCAGAGAGGCTCTCTGTACACAACGGCAGCAGCAGTATCAGCAGTGGTGCCAGGCAGCGGTAGCGGGCAGCACATGCTGTCATGTGTCATCTAATATGGGAGTCATTCAAAGTTTTTCATGAACAATGGGACAGGAGAACTGTCTGCTTCTGATTGGTAGACGGCAGCCAATGGGGAGAGAGCTGTGTAGTGGAAGAGGCAGTGCAGACCCCATTGTGGATGGGAATATTGCTGGCCTCTGCTGCACTGTACTGTCTTGGGCCGGCAGGAGATTGGAGTGCGGCGATGCTGTGGGAAGCAGGCAGGATGTAACCCTTTAAACCCTACCTCCAGCTTCCCAGAGCATCATCCCTCTCCAGTCTCCTACCAGCCCCAGATGGTACATTCGAACAATAAGACGCATCCCCATTTTCCCAAAAAAGTGTATAGTCCATTAAATACTGTATATATTTAATTATCAAGTCATATAAACTAAGGAAAAAACAGTGTTTGTAGTACATTTTGAAGACAATCAAGTCACATTATTGCAACCACTTCCTACTTTCAATGTTAGCAGTGTGTAGCTCAAGAAGGAAGTCATGATATGACTTGGTGGGCATATAACATGTGCAATAGGCTGTCTGTACACACATATCCCTCATTACCGTCATGGTTGAAAGGGACGAATTGCAAAAAGAGATGATTATTGTATTTTGGCCAAGGGTGGCAGTATTCATGTAACTGCTCAGTTTGCATACTGTTTACTTCCTGCTTTGGTGAAAGTTTATGGTGGTTGCACAAATAGCAAGAATAAGAAATGTGGGAACTGTGGAGCACTATGTGCTATAGATGTGAGAGGTGAACGTTTGTTACGAAGGTGCAGAAGGGTAGACCAACATGCTACAATGGAGCAACTCAATGCAAAAATGAACCAAGGGACTACCAAACGTCACTAAATGGCAGCATGGGAGTCGGACCTCCACTAATTGACAAAAGGTTGCCTTCTCCAATAGGTCATGTAGTCTGCTTCATCGAATGGATGAACGTTGACATGTTGGACAAGAAATATCAGAGAACAAACACCCTTTAAACATTGCTGAAGAACACAAGCTGGTAGTAACTCACTCATCCTTGTGCAAGGCACTCTCAACTGATTTAGGTATAAATCTATCCATTCAGATCACATATACCCATTTATGCCAATTGTCTTCCCTGGTTGGAAGTTGGGATCTTCCAGCAAAACCATGCGACATGTCACATGGCTAGACCTTTCTGACTTTGGTTGGAAGAGTATGACCAAGACTTTCAAGTACTATCCTGGACCAGAAATTATTCTGACTTGAACCCAATTGAGCATTTGTGGTACCACATAGATCATCATCTTCAATCTATGGATCCTCCCCATGCTGCCTTTAACAGCTGTGGGATGCAGTGCATTTAGCATGGCTCCAGGTACCTGTGACAACCTACAGGACCTTATTGAGTCACTCCCAGCCTGTCTAGATGCTGCCTGTGCTGCACAAGGTAGTTATTTTGGATATTAGATGGTAGTCATCATAATGTGACTCTACTGTGTAGTTTCAGATTGAGGTCCTGGTAACATCTGGTCAATACAGTTTCTTACCCCCTGTAAAATGGCGAGAAGAGCGGTTGTTGATGGCCGCTATGTGTCACTGCGATGCCTGATCTTGGTGAGGTAAGCCGACGGTTTTGTGTCAGTAGCCCTAGGTTACTGACACATTAACATCTTTAGCTTAGTTGATCTGAACAGCTAATCCAGGCCGGTTTACTGTTGTGGCCAGAGGGATGAGTGGGAGGCCACTCCCATGTTCCAGGTGAGGTTACGGCCAGGCCCATAAAGGCTGGGCCTGCAAGTCAGCAAGAGGGTGTGGTTCCTAGCATGGGATTGAATAAGACTGCTGCATGGTGGTTTGTGATCGCCACAGTATTGAGACTGTGATTTTTTCACATCCTGGCAGGTAAAAACTGAGGTCTGAGTTGTTTCTTCCCACATGGACTGTCATTTTTGTGTTACCAGCTGAGTTCAAGCCACATGTTTGATATTTTCATTTTCTGCCAAATAAAACACCACTGCTATTTTGCAACTAAACAGAAGTGAAGGACTGTGCGTTGTCGAGTCTGTCATTGAGCTGATCGACACAACCCAAAAAAGCATGTAAAAACTTCACTCAATTTATTTTATTTTTTTTACAAAAGTGCAATGTAGAAAACCAGCCTTATTCTAGTCTAAAAGTTAGACATTGTAAACATAGACCAGCATGAGACTTAAAGAGAACCTGTCACATAGTTTTTGCCCCTGGCTGAGGACAGCAAAAGCCAGTGTCAGACCTGCTGTTTCCAGCGCTGTGTCCCTTATTCTGTAAGATGCTGGAATTTTCATGCATTTAATGCTCAAATCTGCAGTTTTCAGCCAGAAGAGTCCCTCGAAGAGACTTCAGGTGTCCAGTTTTTTTTTAAACCTGGCCAATCAGAGGCTAGCCCCGCCCACCTCAACTGACAAAGCTAGCCTTTGGTGAGCGGAGCTAACACCTACTCATGAATAAGATTTAAGAAGCAAATGCTCTAAAACTGTTCCATCTTTCTGAATAAGGGACACAGTGCTGGAAACAGCAGGTCTGACACTAGCTTGTGCTGCCCTCAGCAAGGGGGGCATAACCAATGTGACAGGTTCCCTTTAAAGGAAACCTGTAAACCTGTTATGATTACAGCGGATTGTCTCTTATGCTGTTAAGTAGCAGTGTTTACAAGAACTATAGTTCTCATTTCTGCAGTGCGCAACTGGCACTAGCTGAGAAAAGTCTATAATATTCATAAGCAGCCACTTGCCCAACCCACCCATTGCTAATTGACAGTTTTCTACCTATTACTGTAAATATAGAAAGAAAAAAAAAAGTAAATGAATGGCAAGCCAGTGGAGCAAGCACTCACTCAAACATTGTGGACTCATCTCTGGCAGCATGGGCTGTTCACTGCAGAGATGAGAACTGACACCCCATTGAAGGCAGATCTATCACTACTTCGTGTTGTCTAAGTGAGAGCAGCATGAGGGACATGACAGGTTCTCTTAATTTGACAGCTCTATAGACTTGTCTGACTTTTTAAACTGATATTAGTTGTCATCCTTTTACTCACATTGTCCCATTTTATGCCCTCACCTTTCCAGATGAGCCACTCACTTTTTAGCTAAGTCACGCACTTTTGTCAAGGGAGCCTTAAATAGGTTTAAAACAAAAAATAAAAGTGACTGTGCAAAAATGATCCACATTTTAGCCCATTTTACGATAGATTTCTGCCTCAATCACTGTAGTAAATGTGTCATGTGTTAAGGCACGTAGGGCCCCATGTATGAAAACTGTCTGGGTCTAACGCTTTATTTGTTGCCCATCACAAACAATCAGAGCTCCCCTTTCATTTTTTCAGGGCACTATATGAAATGAAAGCGGGCTCTGCTTGGTTGCTATAAGCAACAAAAAAAGTCTTAGACCTAAACGGTTTTTATACATGTCAAAAAAATGACAAAAATGTACACTAAGAACCTAACATTTTCATTTATTCTAAAGCATCAGATACAAATTCCTATTTTCCCTTTGACTGTTTTTCTTTAGCGTTTGTAGAGTGCTGCTGACATTGTGTTATGTTTGCATAGCTTTTGCTGCCTACTCATCGTGCACCTATACAATTTTTCTTTTTTTTTTAAATGTCTTGGATGTGCTGACCAATTTTTGCTTTCTTTACTGATTGCATTGGGAGTGGCTGGCCCCCATTTTGGTTATGCACTCCGCCCATCCACACAGACTGTTTTTAATCAGAGCAGAGTAGAGTTTGGACCTTCTCTCCCTGAAAACATGGAGGTCTTAACATACACCAAGGGCCACATGTATGAAAACTGTCTAGGTCTAAAACTCACTCTGTTGTCCATAACAACCAATCAGAGTGCCCCTTTCATTTTCCCAGAGCACTACATGAAATTAAAAGGGCACTATGATTGGTTGCTATGGGCAACAAAGTGAATTTTAAACCTAGACAGTTTTCATACATATGGCCCAAAGTGAGGTGAAGTGTTAGAGTAGGTACCCGGTCACCTTGTTGCGGTAGATAGGCAGTTACAGTTTTGATCAAAATGTACACTAAACCTCAAACTTTCATTTATTCTATATTCTCTTTGACTGCTTTGTAGTGTTTATAGAGTGCTGCTGATATTGTGTTGCGTTTGCATAGTATTCATTCATGTGGCCTTATTTTTTTAGGAGGGTTCTTTTCAAATAGCAAAATATGTGATCCATATGTGCAAAACATATAAAAAATGTAGCATACCTTTACACGTGGATTTTGTTCAGCAAATGTTAAACCAGTACTGGTTTATAAGGGGAATAAAATCCCACAAACTGCCTGAAAATAAATTACACCCATAGCATTCTGTGTTTGGAAAATAACACCACCTACCCAAAAAATGCATTTGAAGTGGAGAAAGGGGGGCATATTTATCTAGGCAATTGCACCAGAATTCTTACTCAATTTGCCACACAAATACTGTAATGTTGTACATGTTTACACCGCATTTATTATGTGTTTTAGACAGTTTCTAGATACTTCTGCACCTCGTCTAACAAGACGCATGATTTTGTGAAAAGGCCGTGTAGCTTACCACGTGACGCCGTGAGCTAAAAAGGGACTTTCAGGTAACATTTGGCTGTGGCAATTTTTGCTGATACAAATGCAGGAAAAATTCCCCCCTCCTGGTTTCTGATGTGGATTCATCACTGAAACAGCATCAGGAATAGCATCCAAAGCAGACAAATGTCAATGGAAAGCATTCTCACAGCGCCCATGGTGTGTGGTGATGTGGTGTTTTTTTTATCAGCTCTGAATCCTCACATACTATATGAAGTCTGAAATCCACCTCGCAATTTATTTTCAAATCAACGTCTGAAATTGCAAGTACAGACACGGTTTATAGGTGCAGATTCCATGCTGATCCAGCGCTGAAAACAGCAGTGTGAGTATACCCTTAGGGTATGTGCAGACGGCATCTTGGATACATTTTTGCAATACGTAAAACTTATTGCGTCAAACACATCCAAAAACGTACCACAAAGTTTGATACATGTTTGGATATGTTTTCTGGACTGCAAAAATGTATCCCTATAGTTTTTATTGCCTTTTTAATGCTTTAAACCGATCAAGAAATGACATGTCACTTCTTTGGACGCATCCGTTTAATACAATGTAAAAACTTAGTCTGAATGACTATAAGTATTTTACAATGAAATCAACATAATCACACTTAAACATTGTTAAATACGTATTGTGGTTTGTTTTTCAACAAAAAACGTCCCCAAAAACGTATTTAACAAACGCTGTGTGAACATACCCATTCAAGTTTTATAATGCACGAAGGCTTCCGGTACAGCATTTGTCCTAGTGTGAATGAGCACTATTCTATGTGTTAGTCTAGCAGAGCAATGTGAGTTATTGTGTATATCATAGAGGTTAATGCAGCTGTATGTGCTGCTCCTGACACTTGATCAGCACTGTGAAGCAACTATAATAAGGGTGTCTTTTGCTTCTATTTCTCCCCCACTTTTTTCTTTTTTTTTCTCAAGTGGCCTGAAGCCCTTTCTGCCTCTTGGCAAGTTTATAGCAGAAGTTTACAGAAAGTGCCTGCGTCTACCCAATTAGGATCCAGATAACACAGCAGCAACCTCTGCTGACTTCCTCTACATCAGCTGAGAAAGTCCATGATTTTAATTGTTTATTTTGACAGTCTTTTTATGTCAAGAAATAACACGTTGCTGCACCCAGCTGTGAACCCTGTGGAGCATCGTTTCCAATTTGTTTTATTTATAAGCATTTTCAGCAAGTGCGTAGTTAGCTGTGTCTATGTATATGCATTAGTTTTCTGCACCCATACATTGTCATCAGGTTCAACAAGGATTGAACAACTACTGTTTGCTGTAGCTTACTTGTATGAAAATGTAGAAGGCAATGAGTTGTAACTGCTGAATAGCAGGCTTAGGTAGTCTATGATGGTTCCCCCACTGTAGTGGAACTACTGTTCCCAGCTGGCGGAACTCAAAACATCGGTTCACAAATGCAGAGGATTGCAGTGTGCCTGCCTCCCTTCAGTTTGACATTATAATTACTAAGTAGACATGCCTGATGTTTATTACAAGCTGTTCATTTATAGGAGTATTGTTGTTTTTCTACTTTTTAATTATTATTAGGGCCCTATTTTCCAAGCAGAGTGCACATGGTTTGCATTTCATTGAGACCCCAGTTATTCAGTTACAGTGAACCCACCATTATTTGGTATACTAACAAGCTAGCATTATAAATTGTGAAAATCTCATCTGTCACAAGGGGCAGACTTGTATACTATTGACCTGAATATGAGTTGCAATACAGATGGGTCACCTAGGCAGCAACAGGCAGCTAGGATTTTTACAATTATGTTGACTCAATAGTTCTATTAAAGGTATATGTGCCAAATAATGTCATATGCTGGTACAGTAAATGGTGTACCGACTACTAATGCAGAAGCAAAACTAGAGGCAGCTTGTGATTGTGTGCAGGGTTTACTCATTCAAGATCTAAGAAAAGAGGCTGAAAAACAAAGATTGTGCCTAATTTATGAAAACTGTCTAACAGTAAGACTGCCTCTAATCACTAGGAATTACACGCATCACAGTGTAGCGGTATCCGGAGGTCCTTATCTGCGTAAATAACTCTTTATTCATAACAATACTATCTCTTGTTGCTGGAGTTGCTGACTTTGATCAGACCATCGCCGTATTAAAGGACTAGACTATGGTAAAACTCTTTGCGAGACATGATATCCCTCTCGATACCATGTTATACGTTATTGTCTATGTAATTGATTTTAAAATGAAATGTGTTATATGATGTGAACTATTATGTTTCTTTATTTAGTTTTCCACTATGGTAAATGTGTACGACGTATGCCAACATGTGATATACTCTGTTTAAAAGGGTTGTCTCACTTCATTGATTCATCTCAGTCCTGTTTTCTTGGTTTCACATTGAATTCAGGGGAGTGTTTACTGGCTTCCACTAGGCTGCAGTAGAAGCCAAGTCTGCAGCTATAGAAACCTAAATGCAGCCCGGACAACCGGCTACGCCACACGCAGTGCAACATTTCATGGGACTCCGCCCTCTTTCTCAAGAATGTTGCTCCTTGGTACCTGATGGCGTTCAGTTGGTTTTAAGGTACTTTGTACGTATATATTTTGCACTCTATTTTTGAAGAAATGTTTCTTTATGAAGAAAGGCAATACTTGAAAGAAGTTATGCTGTAAATGAAGATTGAATAAAATTTGCAAATTATCAGAAAGTTGCAAGCGGGTTATATCAATCATTCTTTGAGCAACGTATGACATACTGGGATAAGGGAGGCTCCCAGCTGTTTAACCTGCTATGTGAATATACATTGAATATATATATGTATAGCGGTCCTCTATGTAAAGAAGACTGTGCATGTTGCCCATAGCAGAGCTCAGCTTTCATTTTTCCAGTGCAGTAAAAAACGAAAGCTGAGTTTTGATTGGTTGCTGTGGGCAATATGCACAGTTTTACTGTTATACTGGGGATCTCTTATGAAAACTGTATCTCACATTTTTGTAAATATTGTATTCAGTCTTTTCATGGGGCAACACTGAAGATATGAAACGTTTATACAATGTCAGTATACAGCTTATATAACAGTGTAAATTTGGTGTGCCCTCAAAATAACTCAACACACAGCCATCAATGTCTAAACCACTGGCTACAAAGGTGAGTACATCTCTAAGTAAAAATGGGCAAATTATGCCCATTTTGTCATTTTCCCTACACAGTTTCATGTGACTTGTTATTGTTACCAGGTATCAGGTGTAAATGGGGAGCAGGTGTGTTAAATTTGGAGTTATTGCTCTCACACTCTCTCATATTGGTCACTGGAAGTTCAACATGGCACCTGATGGTGAAGAAAACTCTGAGGATTTGAAAAAACAGAAATGTGGCTCTACATAAAAATGGCCTAAGCTAGAAGATTGTCAACACCCTGAAACTGTGCTGCAGCACAGTGGCCAAGACAATTTAGTGGTTTAACAAGACAGGTTCCACTCAGAACAGGTCTTGACATGGTCGACCAAAGAAATTTAGTGCACGTGCTCAGCGTCATATCCAGAGATTGTCTTTTCAAAAACGATGTATGAATGCTGTCAGCATTGCTGCAGAGGTTAAAGGACTGGGGGATTAGCCTATCATTGCTCAGAACATGCACCGCACATTGTATCAAATTGGTCAGCAAGGCTGTTCTCCCAGAAGGAAGCCTCTTCTAAAGATGATGCACAAGAAAGCCCTTAAACAGTTTGCTGAAGACAAGAAGACTAAGGATATGGATTACTGGAACCATATCCTGACATCTGATGAGACAAAGTTAAACCTATTTGGTTCAGTTTGTGTCAATCGTGAGTGGTGGCAACCAGGTGAAGAGTACAAAGACAAGTGTGTCTTGCCTACAGTCAAGCATGGTGATGGAAGTGTCAAAGTTTGGGGCTGCACGAGTGTTGCTGGCTGTGGGGAGCTACAGTTCATTGAGGGAACCCTGAATGCCAACATGTACTGTGACACACTAAAGCAGTGCATGATCCCCTTCTTTGGGAGACTGAGCCACAGGCAATATTCCAACATAACAACCCCAAACAAACCTCCAAGGCGACCACTGCCTTGCTAAAGAAAGGCTATGTTCACACGGCTTATTTGCGGGGCGTGGACGGGGGTGGGGCGGGAGCGGGGACGGGAGCGGGCCCATAGACTTTCATTACCAGTGGCACGTATACGCCGCTAGTAATTCACATCACTTATCTCCTGCCACGGCGGATTCGCCGAGCAGGGAGAGGAGACGTAATCCATAGTTCTCTATGAGAACTGTGGATTACCGTAATGACTGGGACGTATTCCAGCCGTAATTCGAGCACTACGGCACGTAATTACGGACTGAAATACGTCCCATTTTAAGTCGTGTCAACATAGCCAAAGGGTAAAGGTGATGGACTGCCCAAGCATGTCTTCACAACTAAAGCCTATTGAGCATCTGTGGGGAATCCTCAAATGGATGGTGGAGAAACGCCAATGGAGACATATATGAAGGAAGGTGCTTCAAAGGGAATTGTCTTGTTTTCAGTATATAATGCACCTGAATGTATGAAAGTGGTTTTTGTGCGATTATAAATGCAGTCTAAAGTTTGACACACCTCACCTATGTGTTAGGCACATTACTAAACTTAGGCGCATTACTAATGCGCCTAACATGTATAGTGGCTATAGATAGACTGGAAATAAAAGAAAAGTCATTAGAATAGCATGTCAGTGAATAGAAACTATAGTACTGATCTTCCTTGGTGGACCACAGGTCCCAGCAAGACCTGTGGTATGTTGGCTCTTGCTATATGAAGAATAAAGGGTGAGAGCAGCAAAAATAAATTTCAAATTTAATGTTGTAAAAATGAAAAATTGTAAAATCTGAACAACAACATCAGTGGGTTATTTAATGTAAAACTAGTTTTAGATTCTATTAAATTTAAATGCATTTTCTAGGAGAAATTTTTGGGATATTATATATTTTTATATTTTATACGATATTTTTTATTCAATTTAAATAATTTAATTTTATATGGTTTGATAATTATCATAAATTACTTTTTATTATTGTACTGGAGTAAGTTGATAAATAAGGGACATTTTTTTCCCTAACAGCAAATCTAGCTCCAGCTTCTATGATGTAAGTTATACCCTATAACTAATATTTATGTTTTGTTCTTATTATATGAACAAAATATTTTCCTCTGATGTTCTAGATTGGTACTCTTCAAAATTTACATTTGAGTGTACTAAGTAGTCCCTTCTCTACCTCCCACTAGTGAAAGAATTTTTCTGCTATTTTTTGGCTAGTGCATTATTGTCCGCAATGTATCTCTTTTAGCAGATTGTTGTTTGTATTGATTATTTTACTACTGTTTATAAATTGTTCTCATAATAGTGGATTTGTACTTACAATTGTTTAATTCCTCTCTACAGTCCCCCTATGTAAATTGTCCCTTGAGAAGATCTATTACTTATATAGGGGGGATCGAAACATGTTGGAACTTTGTCTGTTAGTTTAGAGGCTATTCTGTCTGGTTCATTTATAGGGTGAGGTTCCGGACGGGGGCGCCCTTATCAGGGCAATTTCCCCGTAATAGTAGGTTAGGGTTAGCTCCTTTTGTGTCTTTTTGTCCTGGTCTTAGACCTATCTGTGTTTAGTAGGATTGTCCATTTTTATTGTATTAATAAAAGTTATTTTTTATGTACTTCCTTTTTTAAGTTCATTCTATTGAAATCAATACAACATGGTCTAAGGTTATATTTACATGTTTCTGATGGAAAAATACTAATACTAATTCACGTCCTGGTTCCCAACATGTTTTCTATTCTGAATGTGAATTGTCTTGAACGTTCTCCTTAAAGGGGTTGCCCACCACTTTGTTTTATTTTTTATTAGCATGGTAGGGCCTATTTAACATCAAATAAGCCAACACATCTCTCCCCTTACCCTCATTCCAGGGGTGTGCCTTCTTCACCAGCCAAAGGTCTTCTGTTTTTCTTCTTTCTTTGTCCAGAGTGGCTGAAGTGGTAATGTGCCACCCACTTCCATTACTGTTTAGAAGTGAACAGTTCTGAACAGTGAGGTTATTGAGTAGCAATTGACTGCTCCAGTCAATCAGTGGCTGCAGGACTGACATTCCCATCCAGAAGAAGAAAGAAGAAGATTGGCAGGTCTTGAGGACAGCAGGGAGCTGGAACAAAGGTGAAGGGAGAGGTTAGTATATTTTTTATTTTAAATGGGACCTACTATGCTAATTAAATAAGAAGAGAGGTGAACAACTCCTATTAGGCAACTCTGTATTATTAGGTCCTTGACTTTGGCCTCATGTACACGGCTACATTATAGAGCTGTTGTGCATATCCATAATAAGTTCATGCTGTGTTTATGATTTCATACAGACACACACATAGGTTTTACAAAATGCATGCATCATTACTGAAGTATTGCCAAACAGTGGCATTTTATAATAGCTCATAGATTGTCTGTATGTCTTTAATATATGTCCTACGATATGCTGCACTAGCCAAAAGGTTTTTCTTCATGAAGTTCAACCTAGTTTGCAGAGGTGATCAAGGATCATACGTTCTTCCAATACAAAATACCTCCACATCAGTGTTGTTAGTTTTGTAGTAATTTGTTAGCTAATTACTTCAAAGACCTTTTCCTGGGGGATATTGGTGGGAGCAGGAATACAAGTGGCCTCAAGCCCAACAACTTGGATGACTAAGAGAAGGCTAAGACACCGATTTGATACATCCGTACCTAAATGTTACATGCTAAGCAGGCATCCGTAAAGGAGACTCATCTGGACCATTAGTAAGTGGATAATTATGAACAGAGCTTTAAAAATTCTCAGATCAAATCAGATATAAATCTCATTGATATACGTTTATACCTATTGACCAATATATCCTAGAATTGTATGATATTCTTTATAGTTGCTAATCCATCTGACCAAATGTAACCATGTAGTCAGTCTACATGCAACTACACAACCTATAAGGAGGGTACAAGGGGGCTGCTACATAACTGTGCATGATCCCTTGTTTCCATGTTTCATCCTCAATTCACGAGTGACTGCTACCATATATTACGCAATAACATTATGTATTTTGTTCCGCTGTAACGCTGTGTGGTTTCACATTATTGTACACGTACAATTGTGGCAACACAGCAGCAGGGCAGTTAGCCCTATGAAGCTATAAAATGTGGAGCTGGGACTATCATGAGAATCCCCCTTGCTGGATCATAATCGTTGCACATGGTGACAAGTGACTATTCTACAGGCAGATTCTCATGCCTGGATTAACACAGTATATAGTTTCCACTACTGTGTGTTATTCTGGAGTAGTAGGACAGAATGGCCAGGACTTATGGGGTGCACAGACTGCTGGTTTGGCCTGCTGGGAGAAGAGAACTCTGGTTGTGGTGAGGTCTACCATGAGACTACTGAATGGACTGTTTAGAGAGTGAGCTCCATGATTCCTAAAACTGGAATTAAAGAACAGCCATAAACTGAGACTAGAGGATGCTTGATTCAGGAGAGGACAGAGTGATATCTGTAACATTCCTTACATCTGTAAAATCAGGATGTCTGTAACAGAAAAGACATAAGTGACATCAGTACCATCGGTGTCATCTGAACAAGTGGCACTGTGATAGCACAGATGTTTAGAGCTTTGTGCCCAGAGGAAAGTGACTGTACTGTGTGCCCTTGAGTTGGGTCCAAAAAAAGTCACTGTGAGTACTGTCTTTATGCAAATGATGAGATAGAGATATAATACCAGTGTGTGACTTAAAGACTTTGTGCAAGATTACTGCCAGAGAAACACCCGTCAATACCACCAGCGATAATGTTATTTAAGATCTGTCCGTCTACTTGTACACCTGTATATGATATTATAACCACCAAGCTCCAGTGCCTCATCAGAGTAATGCTTGCTTGTGTTACATCTCCAAAGACTGTGTCTGCCTTTCAATCTCTTGATACCAACATTAGCTTGTAGGGGTTAATAATACACCCCACACCACTTGCCCCCTCTTACAAACACACTTCTTTGTAATGTACATATATGGATTTTCATATAAAGATTATACTCATAACTATTCAAGAATATAAGAATTGGGGTCATTCAGTGTGGGATTCCTGCAGATCACAAGCATGTATAGTCTAAAGCCTGTATTACTGTGTCAGTATCAATCACTATCTGTTGAACATATACTTTATAGTTTTACTATTGTTCAGAAAATGCAGCAAAACAAGAAACCCAAAGAATATAATCATCTAAAGCTGTATTACAATGTAACTCATTCTGCATGATAAATAGCAGCGATGAAACGAAATAACGAAATGTCACTATCCCTGATAATACATGTCACATCCATTACCATGCTGGTACAGTGATTTTATCACCATAGCATGCGCTGTATTTGATATATTTTGAAAGCATTTCCTTCTGTTTTACATATAGCCCGTCACTGGACTATCACACCCTCTGGCTATGCACTGGGTTACTGGCTTTCTTATAATGAAAGATAATAAAAATCAGCACCACGGACAGCTCAGACATTGACTGGCAGCCATTGAACTGCACCTTGTTTCCATATCTGTCAGTGAACAGGCAATTCTTGATAATAAAAGGGAAATAGCCATTCAGGAAACTCTATACAAGACATTTAGAGGTAAAACATGGTAATAGAGCACATACATTTCATCAGTTGCCAGTAATGTGGTTAGGCCTATGGAATTATGGACTGATTATCCCCTCACACAATTGATTGAAAAGATCAAAAAGGTTTACCAACCCCATTTTGAATACCTTACTGGGGAATTATAGGTAAATTGGGGCAAGCTCCCTGTTTAGGACACTCATCTTTTATCCATAATCAAGAGTGGATAGATAGAGACTCTGAAATGACAAGAGTGGTGTATTTATCAATTAATCAGTCCATTAACTTTTATAGGAACTGTTCTATGCTTCATTTTCCTGTGGTAGCATATAGGAAATAAACATTTGTTTCCCTGGGTCTGTATATCATTCTGCAGCGGGGCTACCCCCAAAACCCTAGCTATTTATTGAGTACCCATCTAACAGGAAAATACTTTCTAAACGGAGCAACCACAATATATGGAACTACTTTTATTGTATTTTATGTTTCTGGGGTGAATATGGCACTTTGTTAAGGGAATAATTAGAATGTTTGGCTGGTTTCTCCTGACATGTTGTTTTAATAAACCCTTTGTTGTCCCTGTGAAATACATTTGGTGCATTTCTCTTATAATCTGGGGTGGCTGTTCCTGTATTTACTTCAGATATTTAGCAAAAGAAATTCGGTTTATTTATACCCAGAAATTAATTACTAAATCACCAATCAGCTGGGCATTACAGTTGTCAAGACACACTGACTGTCAGCCCTGATTGGACAATGTCAGACTGTGCATGGACACTCCCAGTTGGTAACACCAACTGGTAGATAAGGGAATGTGATAGATCTTACTATTAATGTGTGTTTTCGTAACACACATAAAAGAGAGTATGTTGAGAATAAATTTGTTTGTCCAGAGTATCACATTCCAGAGAGCTGGTGAAGCACAGGAAAAGTCTTGAAGATGGGGGTGGGAGGTTTATATTATGAAGAAGGTTAATCCTTGATCTTAGAAATTTCTAAAGGTTTGGGGTTTACATGGTACACTGAAAATTGAGGAGGAAATAAAGGAGGTTTTCAGATTTCAGGAATTGCCTTGTGTGTGACAGTGATAAGTTTTTACTCCCTGTAATTTAACAGCACTTGACACACTCTTTGCACTATAATGCACTTCATAATTATGCATACACAGATATTGGCGAGGCGACAGGCCTTTTCACCTTTATGTTCTTCCCTAGTTACATACATAATTACATAGTATAGTTGGAAAAAGACATATGTCCATCAAGTTCAACCATGGGGGGTAAATTGTGGGAAAAGGGGCCCGTTAAAAAAAGAGTTAAGCTAGTTTCCCCACAGATAATGCTTTAACCCATAAGGCAAAAACCCCAATCTGCTAATTTCTGATCCCAGAGTTGCTATCAGACTGGATCTAGAATTTTATATGGCTACATACGTATTAATATTCCTGTCACGTCAGAGGAGGTACAGTGGGCCCTGACTGCACCAAGCCCACTGTCCCTGCCTACTTGGCGTGCTGCCCTAGATGGCAGACCCCAATGAACGACAGTCCCTTTCGCTACTAAGGTGCAGGGCCGTCAGGGAAAAAAACCAAGAAATGTCAAACAGTCCCAGTCCGGTAATGGTACGGGAACGTATAGGCCAAGAAACGTTTAAATCAAGGGTTGGTCAAAATAAGCTGGGTCCAAACACGGTAAGGAGCGCAGTACAGAATCAGAGGCAACAAGCGAGGTCAAGAAACGGGCCGAGGTCAGAAGCACAGGAAGACAACAGCAAATCAGAATCACAAGGAAAACGCAAGGGAACATCTTTGACAGGCAAAGCCTGGAGGAACTGAGGAGGTTTAAAAGGTCTGCCCGGACAACGCCCCCGCAGCTGATTGGTGCGGATCCGGGCCCCCCCGAGTGGTTCCCCCAGAGCTGTCATCCTGGCTCAGGAGCAGCACCTCTCCCCGGGTGTGGTCCGAGGCCAGACTTATTCTCTGCAGGTCGTTGCATTAGACGGGTGGAAGGCTGCCCGGATGGACGTATCCTGACAGTACCCCCCCTGTTAAGAGGGGCCACTGGACCCTTACCTGGTCCGGGTCTCTCTGGGTGAGCGTCATGGAATTCCTTGATAAGGGATTCAGCATGCATGGACTTAGCAGGAACCCACGACCTCTCCTCAGGACCGTACCCTTCCAATGCACAAGTATGCAACGACCCTTGTACCTTGCAAGAGTCAATGATTTCAGCCACCTCATACTCCAACTCCCCCTTAACTCTCACAGGAGGAGGAGGTTCAGCAGGTAGGATAACGGATGGAACGTACCTCTTAAGGAGTGACCAGTGAAAAACGTTATGTACCCGGAAACCAGAAGGTAACTTTAGCCGGTAGGCCACTGGATTAATCACTTCCAGAATTATATAGGGTCCCACAAAGCTCGGCGCTAGCTTACCAGAGGGGACCTTTAGACGAAGATTCCGGGTATACAGCCAAACCTTATCCCCCACCTTAAATCCTCCAGCACAAAGGTGCCTCTTAGCACATTTCTCCTTCTTAATGTTCTGGGCGTTCGCCAAGTTCTTCTGAACTTGTGCCCAGACTGTGCACAGATCATTGACGATGACATCCACCCCACTATGCTCAGTAGTAGTGCAGGACAATGATGCATGTCTAGGATGGAAGCCATAATTGCAAAAAAACGGAGAAACACCCGATGCGCTACTATCCTGGTTATTAATAGCGAATTCTACCAAAGGTAAATATTTCACCAAGTCTCCCTGCTGATCGGAGACAAAACACCGGAGTTTTCGCCTAACTGTGTGATTCACCCTCTCTCTCTGCCCATTGGTCTCAGGGTGGAAGGCAGAAGAGGAAGACAGAGTGATACCCAGATCCTTGCAGAGAGCTCTCCAGAAACAGGAAACAAATTGAACTCCTCTATCAGACACAATATTTTCGGGTAGCCCATGCAGTTTAACGATATGCCTGATGAAAAGTTCCGCAAGTTTTTGGGATGAAGGTCACGCTTTTCACAGAATCAAATGGCACATCTTACTAAACCGATCAACTACCACCCAAATAACTGTCTTACCCTCAGAGGCGGGCAGATCGGTTATAAAATCCATGGAGATGTGAGTCCACGGACGGTTCGGTATAGGCAAAGGACAAAGTTCTGGGAACCTTTGCCTGAGCACAGGTGTCGCAGGCTGTTACGTAGGCCCGCACATCACGAGACAAAGACGGCCACCAGTGATTTCAGGAAATAAGTCTCTTAGTGCCAGACACTCCGGGATGTCCAGATAACACAGAATTGTGTAATTATTTTAATAAACGTAAGCGAAACTGAGTGGAGACAAAAATTTTAGAGTTGGGACAATCAACAGGCTTCAAATCCTGGTGGGTCTTGATCTCTGTGGCTAAGTCGGGTGATATGGCTGAGATAACCGTTTCTTTAGGTAAAATGGACACCAGATCATCCCGAGGTGAGTGACTGGGACAGAAACTTCTCGACAACGCATCAGCTTTAACATTTTTTAGAACCCGGGGCTTAGGTAACAACAAAGTTAACGCGGGAAAGAAGAACAATGTGCCGGAGAGGTTCAACCTTTTAGCCTTCTCTAAAAAGGTTTAAAGGGTTTTTATGGTCAGTTAAGACGTGACTTGGTGTTGGGCTCCTTGAGGAAGTGGCGCATTCCTCGAAGGCCCACTTAATCGCCAGCAATTTCCCGGTTCCCAACATCATAATTTCCTCTCCGCGGGGGAGAATTTACCCGGGGAAAAAAAGGGCACAGCGGAGATTAGTCAGAGCAGCTGATACTGAGATAGGACTGCCCCTACCCCAAACTCGGAGGCATCTACCTCCACGACGAAGGGTTTGGGGTGGTCAGCTTTGAACAAAACCAGGGCTGCGACAAAAACATTGCTCAAGCCTTTCGAAAGCCTCTAAGGCTTCCGGTTGCAAATTACTGATATTTACCCCCTTCTTTGTCATATCAGTTAACGGCGAACAAGAACAGAAACATTTTGAATACATTTTCGATAATAATTACCGAAGCCTAGGAACCGCTGTAAGGCTTTTAGGGAGGAGGGGCGAACCCAATCGAGAATTGCCTTGACCTTCCCGGGATCCATATGAAATGAGTTAGGAGTCAAAATGTATCCCAGGAAAGGTACCTCTTGAACCCCGAAAACACATTTTTCAAGCTTGACAAATAAACTATTGGCCTTCAAGATCTGCAAAACTTGCCGCACATGTTTAACGTGTGAAGCCCAGTCTTGCAAGTAAATTAAAATGTCATCCAGATAAATCACCATACAACGACCAATAAGTTCCCAGAAAACATTGTTTACCAGGTTCCGGAAGACTGCAGGTGCATTGCACAACCCAAAAGGCATCACCAGATATTCAAAATGACCTTCCGGGGTATTAAATGCGGTCATCCATTCGTCCCCCTTTTTGATCCGAATAAGGTTGTAAGGCCCTCTCAAGTCCAGTTTGGAAAACCAATTGGCTCCCCTGTATCTGATTAAATAAATCAGGAATCAAAGGTAAGGGGTATTGGTTTTTTACTTTGAGTTCCCGATAGTCAATGCATGGACGGAGACTACCATCTCTCTTCTTCACAAAAAAGAACCCCGCACCCATAGGGGACACCGCAGGCCGGATATAACCCTTCTGTAGACTCTCAGCAAGATACTGCTTCATGCAAAGTCTCTCCGGACCAGCCAGATTGTATATCCTGCCTTTAGGAAATCTCACCGCCGGCAATAGTTCAATAGCACAATCATAGGGCCTATGCGGGGGTAACTGCTCACACTGCATCTTGGAAAACACCACAGCTAAGTCACGAATAAAGGCAGGAATCTACTCGATTTCCATATTACCAAGAATGACCGGAAGACATCTATTAACACACTGCTTACCCCACCTGACTAGTTTTCCAGAATTCCAGTCAATCACTGGGTTGTGCTTTTGGAGTCAGGGCAGCGCTAACACCACATCAGCAGGTAAGCCCTCCATGATAAACAGGGTACACCTTTAGTATGCATAGATCCTACCCGCATCTCTTTGCTCAGGAGTGCAATATTGGATCTTGCCCTTGACCAGTGGGGTTGAATCGATTTCCACTACCTGCAAAGAATCTGATAAAGACCTCCAGGGGAGGCCCAAATACTTAACAAATGATGCGTCCCAAAATTAGAGGCTGACCCCGAATCCACAAAGGCCATCCCAGAACCAGACATGGAAAGATATGAAATCTTAACTGGAAGCAACAATTTCTTTGACACCATAGGAAATACCGTTCGCCTAGGTGACCTTCCTGCGAGGTCACTAGGCGTTTGGAGTTTTCCGGATGGGCCTTCCTCTTGGGACACTCACAGATGAGGTGACCTTTGCTGCCGCAGTAGTAACAGAGTCCCTGAATGCGGCGAGATGTCCTGCGGTCCCTGGTGCTGCCAGCAGAAGAGGCCCCTACCTGCATAGACTTCTCCAAGGGCATCTCCACTTAAGCTGGTTCGGGAGCGGTGGTGGAACTAAGCAGCGGAGTGAAGCGGGGCAATGGGGTAAGCAACTTCTCCTGACGTCTCTCCCTAAACCGTCTGTCCAACCGCACCGCCAGAGACATAGCCTCATCCAGCATGCCAGGGGTTGGGTAAGCCACCAACAAGTCCTTACATGGTGGGGCTACCCCCAAATCTAAACTGACACCGAAGGGCTGGGTCATTCCACCCTGATGGAACACACCAACGCCGGAAATCCGAACAATACTCCTCTACTGTCCTCTTGCCTTGTCTCAATGAGGTGAGCTGAGTCTCGGCCACGGCCCCCCTATCGGGGTCGTCAAAAAGCAATCCCAAGGAGTCAAAGAATCGGTCCACAGAAGACAACTCGGGGGGATCAGGGGATAAAGAGAACGCCCACTCCTGGGGGGATCCTTGGAGAAGGGATATGATAATTCCCACCCTCTGTTCTTCATTACCTGAGGTACGTGGTCGGAGATGAAAAAACAACCAGCATCCTTCCTTGAACGTTTGAAACACCCTCCTGTCCCCCGAAAACTTATCGGGTAACTGGATAGGGGGTTCCACAACAGAGGAAAGGGATGCCAGAGGAGTCTGGGCCTGAGGGGCACCCTGGGAGGTCTTCTGCTGCTGGACTCTCAGTGCGAGATCCTGTACCAACCTAGGTGAGCCCCTGCATCTGCTCTACCAATGCCGTCATGGGGTTCATGGTGCTTGGAGAGCAGTAACTGTTTGGCCTGTCAAACTGTCACGTCAGAGGAGGTGCAGTGGGCCCTGACTGCCACCCAGTCCACTGTCCCTGCCTACTTGGCATGCTGCCATGGATAGCAGACCCCAACTGGATGACAGTCCCTACGCTACTAAGTGCAGGGCCGTCAGGGAAAAACCAAGTGTCAAACAGTCCAAGTCGGTAACGGTACGGGCATGTATAGGCCAGGACACGTAAGTCAAGCGGATGGTCAGAAAGAAGCCCGGTGTCCAAACACAGTGAGGAGTTTCAGTACAGGGAATCAAAACAAAACAAGCCGAGGTCAAAAAAACGGGCGAGGTCAGAAGCACGGAAGACAACAGCAAATCAGAATCACAGGGAAACGCAAGGGAACACCTTTGACAGGCAAAAGCCTGGAGGAATGAGGAGGTTTAAAAGGTCTGCCCCGGGCACCGCCCGCAGCTGATTGGTGCGGCATTTCCCGGGGCCCTCCAATTGGTCCTGAGAGCTGTCACTCCTGGCTCAGGAGCAGCACCTCTCCCCGGGTGTGGTTCGAGGCCAGACTTAACCCTCGCAGGTTGTTGCTTAGATGGGTGGAAGGCTGCCCGGATGGACATATCCTGACAATTCCTTAGTTTTAGGTAGATATCTAAGCCTTTCTTGGAACTCGCAACTGTTTCTGCTGTGTCCAGCTGCTCAGGCACACTATTCCTCAGATTTAAAGTTAAAACCCAATGAAGAACGCATTTCTCCTCTGGAGATTAAATCCTTTTTTTTCTCCAGCCGAAGGCAATGAGGGGGCTTTACATGAAATAATTTTCCCCATTTCTTTTTTAGGGCCATTTATATACTTATATAAATTAATCATGTCCCACCGTAGCCGTCTTTTTCAAGACAGTAAAAAGTTCAATTCTTCTAACCTCTCCTCATAACTAAGATGCTCCATTACCTTATAAGTTTGGTTTTCTGTCTTTGTAACTCTCTAGCTCCATTACATTTTTTCTATAAGCTGGAGCCCAGAACTGAGCAGCATATTCCAAATGAGGCTGCCCCAATGCTTTATACAGCGGTAAAATTACATCCTTGTCCCTCGAGTCCATGCCTCTTTTAATACATGCCAATATCTTGCTTGCCTTAGAGGCAGCTGATTGATACTGCATGCTGTTCTATAGTCTATGATCTATAGGAATGCCCAGATCTTTCTCAAGAATTGATTCTCCCAGTTTTTCTCCCCCTAGGACATATGAGCCTGCAGATTATTTGTACCCAGATACAGAACCTTACATTTATCCACATTGAACCTCATTTGAAAAGTGGATGCCCAGAAACTCAGTGTGTCCTATAGGGGCTCTAGTATTATTTTTTATGCTATAGAACATATGGAGAAGCCTTATCAGGACGGCAATTGGATTAAGAAGATTAGGGCGCGAGAGGCATTTCTGGATTATTAAACCTTTAGTTTCTAGGCCCCTTTTAGGTTTAAATTATAGAACGGATCTATTATTAGTATATTAAGAGTTAAAGGTAGTGCTTTCAGCTTTGCTGTGTTTCCTGCCCTTTCATTGGATATGACGTTGAAGCGGAGGTACACTATGATTGGCTGGCTTTTGTTTTTAAACTTGGATGATTTGAATTTTAAAACTAGCTGTGAACAAGGGCTATGGCAGCCTGAAACATGTAGGCTGGTGTCAGCTATTTTTAGTCTTTTATGTACCACTTCTATATTTTCAAATTTTCAATAATGATTGCACGTTTACAAGAACCGGATTTGGGTGTTTCCCACACCGCAAGTTGCAAGCTGCTTGATGAAGCACAGGCAAACACGCCGAAAGCATTGAATATATATATCCACACCGGGCCCGCCCCCATCAGCTCGAGCACTGCACTTATTAGTACTGATACTATTTGCATCCTCACTGGGCTCGCCCCCATCAGCTACTTTCTCCTCGTTAGTACTGTATATAAAGAGCAGAAGAACCTATTTAGTAGCTATGCCTTCTCCTGATCCCCATCACATGTTTTGTGAAAGCTATTGAATGATTGTATGTGTTTCACATGTGTTTTGTTATTTTAATTTGTCTTTTGTTGAGCATTGGTTGTTTTACAACTTAGTACCACCTTTTTGTAATATAAAGAGGAAATGTTTGCACTGTTAGCTTGAAAAAGACTGTGTTAGGTCGAAGCATTGCCTTTTGATGTACTGGGATTCTTTATGAATAAAAACACCTATGCTGAAAACCTATTGCAATCGTTTATGGAGTTTGGAAGATGGAGGTGAGGCTGCTTCCATCAGGTGATCTGATGCATTAAAAGGTGTTGAACGTGACAATATAAAGGAACTTTCTGTGCTGTCCAAATTACATACTTGTTTCTCCTGATCTCCAGTGACCAGCTCCCCATTACTGTTATTTAAGAGTCCTACATGCTCTGACTTTGGCTTTTTGGCATTTATATGCTTAACGAATTTATTGGGGTTAGTCTTGCTGTCCTTGGCCACCTGCCTTTCATTTTGTATTTTAGCTGCTTTGATCACTTTTTTACAAATTTTATTAAGCTTTTTGTAATTTTCAAGGGCTAATGCTGATTCCTCTGACTTTTATTTTTTAAAATCCCCTTTTTTTATTTATTGCCCTTTTAACAGAAGGTAGAAGCAATGTTTTAGTTTTAATCAACTATACTTATATACCATAGGAATACATTTTGCTATCAATTTCCCCAGAGTATATTTAAAACCCTTCCAATTGGCTTCTACATCACTATTTGATCGTAGCTACTCCCAATCTATGTCCTGTATTGCCTCCCTCAATAAGGGGAAATTGGCCTTTTAAAAATTAAATGTTTTTGCCCTCCCGCTGTTTCTTTTTTCCAGTTTACACTAAAATGAATTATAATGTGGTCACTGTTACCAAGATTTTCAGAAACAGTGACTGCTCCAACAAGTTCTGCTTGTTAGAAATTATCAGATCCAACACAGCATTATTTCTAGTGGGATCCTCCCCGAACTGCCCCATAAAATTATCCTGAAACCCGATTGGGGGAAAATTTCCCTCCCCTTTGCATTTTGGATGCAGAACCCGTGACCCCAGTCCAATGGTCTGGGTAATTAAAGTCGCCCCCATTTTTTTCCCAACTGTACCTGCCCTGTGGGGCCCGCTCCATTTTGTTTTTTGCACCTGTTTTCCATTTTTTCATTTGATTTTGGGGGAAGTCTATAAATTCCGTTTTAAAAATATTTTTTTTTTTTGCATTAACCCCCCCTTTTGTTTTTTCCCCCACGATTTTTTCCCACATCTTTACCATTTTTACCTTTTTATTGCCTTTTTTAAACTTTTGGGCCTTCATTGTTTCAAAATATTTGGATCCAATATATTTTTAAACCAAAAATGTTTTTTTTTAAATTAAAAAAAATTTTGTAAAGAAATTTTCCAAAAAACCTTTATATAGAAAATAGTAATAAAAAATTTAGTATTTAATGGCCCGGGGAAAAAACTTAAGACCCTTAGAGTCAGCCCATGTCCCCCTTGAAGCTTGCATAATTTCCCCAGAGTTAGCAGGGAGACGCTGACTTCCAGGCTAGGAAACAGCTGCTAGGGTTTGGGAAGGAGGAAACCCTTCTTTGGCATGCATGCTTTTGGTTAGATGGAATGGGAGGGTATTTTTTCCTAACAAATAGATTAAAAACAAAATATGGTTCAAACTCCCCAAAAATACATAAAATTTTTTAAAACAAAAATTTCATATACGAAACAAAAATTATTAAAAAATGTTTTAAAAAACATATGATTCTTTTAAAAAACTAAGGGAAAAGGAGAGTGTTTGTTTTCCTATGTATCCAATGGGTTTTTCGTTGAAGGGGGTCCCTTTTTAAACCCTTTTTCAATGAAATTTAAACCTTCTAATCGTTCTAAACAAACCCCAAACCGAAATTTTCGGGACACAGCGTTTTTCCCGCTTCGGGAAAAAATGTCGGGCATTGGTAGTTTCGCCTGAACCTTTTTTTTTTTAAATACCCTTTTTTTGGGTTTTTTTTCTGTTTAAACAATTGTATAGTTTAAGCAAAAGCTCGTTGTGCGATTTTCAATTTGTCTGCTAGTTTTTTCCTTTAAAAGGTTTGCCAAAAGGGGCCCTTTTTTTAAGATAGTTTTCCCGGGAGGGTATTACGGGTTTCAAGAAAATTTTTTGTTTTAATTTAAAGCCTTTTTTTTAGGATGTTTTATTGGGGGGGCCCCTTTAATTATAGAAGAAAACGGGGGTTTAGGGGAAAATTCAAACCGGCAAATGTGTTAGGGGGGAAATTTATATATGGATCAAGGCAAATGGTTTAACTAAACGGGCCCCCCTTTATTGGTTTACACCTGTCCAATTTTTTGTTTCCTTTTAAAACACTTAATTTCTAATCAGCCAATTTCCACATGGGGGGCAACTAAAGTGAAATTTTAGGATTTTTGGGGACAGGGTTAAAAGAAAATCTCTGCATTTAAAACCCGAGCATCAGAAAGGGGAAGAAAAAGGTGATTTGGTGCCCTTTTAAAATTTGGCATGGTTGTTGGGTGCCAGAAGGGGGGGTTCTGAGTATTTCGGGAAAATGTGATCTCCTGGGAATTTTAAAGCCAAAACTATCTTTTAGGGTTTACCAGAAAATGGTCCCGAAAAAAAAAAAAAAAACTTTCCAGGGGAGGGGCCCGCCCTTTGTGGGGGGGAAAATCCCTTTTGATGCCAGAGGTCAAAGGAGAATGGGCGGGACGGGTTTCGAGCTGTTTAGAAAGGCCGTGACTAAAAATAGCCACCCGTTATAAACCAAGGTAGAAAAAGAAGAGCTTTCTAAAACCGCACATTTCGGGGGAAACTTTTGGGGCCCAGTGGGGTTTACAGCAGCAAAAGGACCACCCGGGGGTGAAACTCTTTCGGGCTAAGAAAACAAAAAAATTTAAAGGCTCCAATTTCCCCAAGCTCTCAAAAATTGGACATTTAAAAGTTTGGGAAAAACTTTTTCCCTGGTTGATGAGCCCGGGTTTCTGCGTGACATTCGGCGAAGGGGTTTAAGGGTAGAATTTCCCTTTCAACAACATAAAAGCATGGGATCCATCCTGCCTTGAATCAACGGTTAAGGCTGGGGGGGTGAGGGGGTTTTGTCATGGTGGGGAAAAAATTTTTTTTCTTGGCACTTTTTTGGGCCCCCTTTGGTACCAAATTGAGCATCTTTTGAACACATTTTGTTAATTAGGGCCCCCGAAGAATTGAGGCAGTTTGAAGGAAAAAAAGGGGGTTTCCAAACCCCGTTATTTAGCAGGTTGTACCTAATAAAAGGGGCCCGGTGGGGTGTATTTTAAGGGAAACTTTTACAAATATACTAAACATTTCCCTTTAAAACATTTCCTTTTGTATACGGAACACTCCTCCCCCCTTCTGTTCGCTCTGTCCTTTCCTTTAAATAGTTTTAAAACCGGGGAAGGGGTTTTTGAACCCCCAAATTCCAAGGTGAGGAGTCCAGCCATTTTTAAAAAAACCCAACCAAACCACAAAAAATTGCTCCTCTAGAAACTGGGGTTTCTTCCCCAGTTTCCCCCATTTTGCTTGCTAACTTAGGGGCATTTTTTGAATAGACATTTAAAGTTCCCCTTTCCAGGGTTTGGGGTTTTTTTGGTTTTCTGGGCCCAAAATCCCCCAGTCTATTTTCCTTTCCATGTTTGGTTTTCCCTTCCCCCCTGTCAAAACCTATCTACCCCTTTTTTTTTAAATTTTTTCCTTTCCCCCCTTTATCCCTATTTTTAAAAAACCCCCGCCCCCCTTTTATTTTTTCTCTCCCCCAAAACAACATAAAGACCCCCCTTCCAAATTCAGGTGAAAATTTTTTCTGTGGGGAAAAAAACAGATTTTTACCCAATGAAAAACCCACCCCTTTGTGCCTAAAAACCCCCAAAAACCCTTCTGTCCTACCCCCAAAGACTTCACCCTTTTGCTTTTAATTCCCCGAGCTCCCGCTGTCTTTCCCTGTTCCCGCATGGCCCCCTTGGAGGTTTCCTTCCCTTCGTTTGGGCCCCCACCTTTCCGTGTTTTTGTAAATTGGTTACAACCATGGACCACGAAAGCTGGGCCCCACCCGCCAGCCCCCCTCCCAAATTTATTTTTATCCACATGGGGGCACAACTTGCAAACCCCTTGGCCCCAGGGGCAGAAAATCTTTGGGTTGGTCCGTGGGGTCCTGGAAATACAAATTTTTTTATCCGTCTTCCTGATTATAAAATCCCTAAAACAACTGTTTTTCCTACCTGCTTTCCCCTTTCCCCTTGCCCTAATTTTTGGGTTTTTGCTTTTCCGGCTCCCAAAAAAGATAAAAGGTCTCCACTAGGGACGAAAATTTCCTTAAAAATGTTTCCCCCCACCCATTCCTTTTCCCAATTTTGGCTTTTTTTGGTAGAAATTCGGGGAGGGGGTTTCCCCCTTCCTTTTTCTTTTTCCCCAAGAACTCCCCCAAACCCTTCTTTTTAACCCAGCTACACGGCCCTTTCCTGCTGATTAAATTCCCCCCCCTTTTAAAATTTTTTAAACTCTCTAAACTGTTGGGGTTTCAATGAAAACCCCAAAACCCTTTTCTTAATTGTCAATACCCTCAGTGTTGAATTTTTGGGGCCTCCAGTTTGGGTAAAAAATGTCGGGTTCCAGAGTACCCAAATATGCCCCACATCGGCCCAATTTTGTTATTCACCCGGGGACTTTGCTCCATTTAGGCATACATATAGCAAAAACTGTGCACTGATGAAAATTGCCTTTTCATGTCCCCAATTATCCCGGATGCAACAGAATTTGAAGATTAAAAAAAAAAAAGGGGTTGTTTAAAATTAAAAAATAAAATAAATTTAAAGTTTTTTTTATTTTTAAAATTTTTTCCCTTTCCCTTTTTAAACTCCCCACCCCTTTTTTTCCACTCAGTAAAACCAATTTCAGGAGAAAGTTTCGGGAGGAGTAAAAATTATGGAATTTATATCCCTGACCCCAGCAAAATCCCCTCCCCCGGGGCCGGGTTTGCACCCCAGGCCCTTTGGTGGGTTTTCCACTCATGTGATTACATGTTTTTTGGGGAAAACATTTTTTAAAATTTTTTTTTTTTTGCATTCCCCCCTTTTTTCCAATTTTAAAAATTGTTTAAGAAATTGAGTCTCTTTTTGATAGGGGCCCCTTGCACTTTTTTTTTTGAATTGAAAGTGTGTTGTTAAATTTTAATATTTGTTTTTTTTCCCTTTATAGGGGTAAATTTAAGGAAAAAATATTTTGGGATAATAAAAAGATTATTAATGTTATCACTGACTTTATCTTTCATAGAACAGCCTAAGGGTTCTTTTAAAAGGATGTTTTTTTTTTTGGAAGCCCCCCTGGGTAAAAAAGGTTTAAAACCCCCCCCCCAATTTTATCCCAAAGGGGTTTTTTTTTTCTGTCCCTAACCCAAAAGGACCTCCTCTGTTTTTATTACATTCTATATTTACCATCCTTAGTGTTGACCATGAAGTCTAAGTGATTAAAGTAACAAGAGCATAAGAGCATGATGCCCACTACTGTGTATATACATCAACTTCATGGGTGGCTTCAGTTTTGTACCACATAAAAACATATGTAGTTTTTAAAATTAAAAATTCATCAAAAGGCAATGAAACCATTTTTAATTTTTTTTGTATTAATTCAAGGTAAAAGGGGACAGTAAAACTAAGTAATTAAATCCAAGCAGTTCAGGTACAAGATGGCAAATGTTCTTCTATGTTCCTTTTCTCATGAGAAAAAAATTTAAAACTTTTTGTTGGGGGTTTTATTTGCTTATTTTTGGGATAAACGAAATGAAAAGGGACCAAGTTTTCCTAGTATAGTTGGGGTTTTATTTTGGAAACGGATTCCCTCGTTTAAAGGGGGAACAACACAATGTTTTAAAAGTTTTGAATTCGGGTTTCTAAAAAGACCCCCCTTGGCCAGAAAGGGTTTAAAGATCCCGGTCAGAAAATTTTTGGCAATTTTGGATTTGGGACACCGGTTTGCATTTTTGAATTTATGGGGGCAAGTTTGTTGGGGGGAGGGCCTTTTCCTCAGCAATTTTTAAAATTTAAAAGTAGTCTACTTTTTTTTGGGGGGTTAATTTTTTAATAAAAACCCAATCTTTGCGGGAGGTTTTTTAAAAAAATTTTTAAAAACCCACTTTAACCCACAGTGGTTCTCTTTTAAATCATTTAGGGAAAGCTGTCATTTTTTGAATCGTCCCTTGGGTTTGTCTTGGGGGATCTGTCGAGGGCCATTTCAATTAGTAAACCAAGCTTATTTTTCACCTAGTAAGTGTGAAGATAAGTAAGTCTCTGTCTACATAATGTTTTTGAATAGTGCTGCCTTAAACTGTCCCTGTTCAGTATGACACTGATTCGACCAACATTGTTAAAAAAAAAATGTGGGTATGGAACATCCCAAACCCAAATTTTCTTTACTCTGTCCCTAGCCCTAACCCTCAATTGGGGTTAGGAATAGGGTTATGGTTTTCAGGCCCTGTTAGGGTTATTTTACCTCTGCTTGGCACTTTTAGGTTTGGCAGTGCTGTCGCTCCAATGCCACTTCTCCTATTGGATAACACCTAGCCTGACATCACATGAGGCTTGTTAGGTTAGAGAGATGAGACATTGGAACTACAGCACTGCCAGACACCAGAAGCACAACAGAGCAGTACATTAACCCTAAAAAGTCCTGAAACCCTGACATCAACTTAGGTTTAGGATTACAGTTAGAGATGATTGATTTACGCCAAAATTTGATTTAGGCTGACTTGAATCGAAGTGTTTGAAATCAGTTGAATTGACCCAAACCTGAAGTCCAGCACTATTTGTGAACTTTATTCAAAAGACTGTTTCTATGTGGCATATGCATTGGTATAGTTTTTTTTTCTGCTGTCTGAAAATAGCATAGTACACAATGATATTCCATCCAGAGGAATACAGGAAATAGGAGTATTTTAGGATGGTAGTCTATTGGTGAGATATTCTTCAGTATGCCTACTCAGTAACATATATCATAGTTTTCCATGTAAGGTGTCACGGTTCACGCCGCGGTCCCTGTTACGGACTCACAGCGTGCCCGTGTCGGTTGTGTCCCAGCTGCTGCTGCGACATCCTCTGGTGTCCCTGGCTCTGGTCTCTCACCTGTGCTTCCTCCAGCTCCCTGGCATCCTGTGTGCACACGTGCTCCCTCTAGGGGCACGCGCGCGGCACTGCATCATATTTAAAGACACGGTGTTCCTGTTCCTGCTAAGTGACCCCTGACCTCTGGCTATATAACGAACTTCCTCCCTGTCTTCTAGGTCAGTTCGTTGTTGTTACCCAGCACAAGAGCTTGACCCCTTGGCTGCTGTTCTGCTGCTGTCTCACATTCAGCCATACGTTTATCGGTACCTGCTGTACACCTGCCGCTGTACCTGTCTGCTACACCTGCTGTTCCCTGGCACCTTATCTAATCTGTTACCATCTTGGGACTGTGCCTTACGTTCAAGACTATACCTGGACTGTCACCCGTTTACGCTACACTGCGGTGCCGGACTCCGCTCCAGCGCCAGCTAACAGGCCCTGCACTCTGGCTACCCACTGCCTGCATCTGCCATCTGTGCCTGCGGTGGGCCCTGAGGATCCACACCTGGATTTCTGCGGTCGGCGCTTCGGCATACGTCCATCGGCGCCGCACCGTTACAGTACGAACTGACCCTACAATATGGATCCCGCCGGAGTGACTCTGCCCGAACTAGTAACCGTTGTGAACCGTCAGGGCGTTCATCTGGAGCAGTTATTTCAGAAGCTGCAGACGCTCACCACCGTCTAGATGAAGTCGTTGTCTTGCATTGGCACCTACAACTGCTTCGCCATCTGCTGTGGTTCCGCCTCTGTTGTCATGGACCGTTCCTGGCCTGCACCTGCCTCTGCCAGCCCGTTATTCCGGAGATCCCCATACCTGTCGCGGCTTCCTCAATCAGTGCACAATCCACTTTGAGGTCCTGGCTCACCAGTTCCCATCTGACCGTGCCAAGGTGGATTTCATCATCAGCCTGCTCTCAGGTGAAGCCTTGGCCTGGGTCTCACCTCGGTGGGAGAAAGGAGATCCGCTGACAGGGGACCTCCAGGAGTTCCTGAGTGCTTTAGGAGAACCTTCGAGCTACCTGGGCGCAACACATCTGCTGCTTCTTCGCTACTTCGGTTCCGTCAGGGCGATTCTACTGTGGGTCAATATGCCATCCAGTTCCGCACCCTGGCCTCTGAGCTTGCCTGGAAAAATGAGGCCCTCGTTGCTGCCTTCTGGGGGGGCCTCGATGGACGCATTAAGGACGAGTTGGCTGGTCGTGACCTACCCACCACATTGGACGACCTCATCGCTTTGGCTACCCGGATCGACATCCGTTTTGCTGAGAGGGAGCTTGAGCTACGCCAGCAGCCAGTGTCCACCCGGCCTCGCAAGCACTCACGCTCTGTACTGAAACCACGAGCCCACCTCGCCTGACACCTGCGTTTTTCCAAGTGAGCCTATGGAGGTCAACCGCACTCATCTCACCACAGAGGAACGCGCCGTCGACGCAGCTTAAATCTGTGCTTTGTACTGTGGTGGTGCCCGTCATATCTGAAGAACTGCCCTGTCCGCCAGCTGCACCCGGAAACCCAGTGCCATGGTGTTGTGGGTGAAGTGACCCTGAATCAAGATGCCTTTGTTCCTCGTCTGACCACTCGGTCACTCTACGTCTATCATCTGGTGCGCCTATGAAGTTCCTGCCTTGCTGGATTCGGCTCTCTGAGAACTTTATCCACCCGTCTCAGCTGGAGAAGTTCAGCTGCCTGTCTCCCGTCTAGAGAAGCCCTACGTTTCTCTTCATCAACGGGGAGATCTGAAGGAACCAGTCCAGTTCTGTACCCAGCCTGTGTCCTTGAAGGTTGGCAGTTTCCACCAGGAAAAGTTGTCCTTTTATGTCCTGCCTAGTTCATCTGCTCCAGTCCTGCTTGGGCTTCCGTGGTTCCAGCTTCACCACCCATCCCTGGATTGGAAAACAGGCGAAGTTGTCAAATGCGGCAAGCATTGCCACTCTCGTTGTCTCAAGCTGCCCATCTGGAGCAGCCCTGCCCACCCGTTTCTCTGCCCGTTTGTTCTGCTGTGCCGATGGAGAACCATGTGTGCAAAAAAGAACCATTTGGTCTGTTAAAGACACCTCTGAACTCCCACCCACCCCTCCCCTGCCTACTGTTTTCTGCTTCTCCCAGGTCCAAGAAGTTACCCGGGACTCTCTGGACACCTCTTGACGACAGTTCCTGGGATACTGAATAGGAGGTGGTTACCCATAGCCGTGTTGTGGGTACCCGGCTAGCCCGGAGGGGAGGGCTTAAGGGGGGGGGGGTACTGTCACGGTTCACGCCGCGGTCCCTGTTACGGACTCGCAGCGTGCCCGTGTCGGTTGTGTCCCAGCTGCTGCTGCGACATCCTCTGGTGTCCCTGGCTCTGGTCTCTCACCTGTGCTTCCTCCAGCTCCCTGGCATCCTGTGTGCACACGTGCTCCTCTAGGGGCACGCGCGCGGCACTGCATCATATTTAAAGACACGGTGTTCCTGCTAAGTGACCCCTGACCTCTGGCTATATAACGAACTTCCTCCCTGTCTTCTAGGTCAGTTCGTTGTTGTTACTCAGCACAAGAGCTTGACCCCTTGGCTGCTGTTCTGCTGCTGTCTCACATTCAGCCATACGTTTATCGGTACCTGCTGTACACCTGCCGCTGTACCTATCTGCTACACCTGCTGTTCCCTGGCACCTTATCTAATCTGTTACCATCTTGGGACTGTGCCTTACGTTCAAGACTATACCTGGACTGTCACCCGTTTACGGCTACACCTGCGGTGCCCGGACTCCGCTCCAGCGCCAGCTAACAGGCCCTGCACTCCGGCTACCCACTGCCTGCATCTGCCATCTGTGCCTGCGGTGGGCCCTGAGGATCCACACCTGGATTTCTGCGGTCGGCGCTTCGGCATACGTCCATCGGCGCCGCACCGTTACATAAGGTATATGTCAAGGAATTATAAAAATGTTCTATTACAACAGGATATAGAATTATTCATGCTACTTATCCCATTATTATGTAATCATTATTCACCTTAAGATTAGTAGATATAATAGAACTATAAGACATACATTATATTTTCAGATGAATGGTTTATATAACATTTTTTACCTGTGCCTCACTGATATTAAATAAATCAAAAATTTGTATGTGATTTAGATCAAGCAAACATGCAGCATTAAACATGATGTGCAGTTTAAATGGCATGTGAGCTTTAAGTAATGAAAATGCCATGACACCCTGACCAGTTAGCTCCTCCAGGAATTAATCAATGTTCATACATTGGGCTCTACGATGCTAAATGGCTATTTGTCCTCATCATATTATTATTTAAGATTTTAACCTACTTTAAATGTTCATGTAATGTCCAGTCCACCTGCAGCCCCCTCCCTGTCTTGATATTTACTATACTGACAGGTCTGAATAATAACCTATTTAGTGAGCCCTCCCTGTGCCCCTTCTCCCCCTGGAGCGTTCAGTCCTCATCTTTATTCATTAATACGCTTCCACTATGACCTCTTTGTTCCTCTGAGTCACGTCTATTTCCCAGGGGGTAGTACGGGCCTTTTAAAAATGGGAACAGCTACTCCTTGCACAAAATTGATTGGATGAAATCTAATATAAATGGCCCATTTTCTGAACAGATTATAAGAGACAAGTTTGTAAATTAACCCATTGCTTCTTAAGAGATTTAATGTAATTTTTTTAGGATTGCCAAGAAAACAGCTATACAAAATAGATAGATAGATATTTCTAAACAGATAGAGAATCATCTAGTTCTAGGGTCTCTGTCATTAATATTAAAACACAGAAAACACTTTAATAGATAAATAACACAGTGTTTGCATATTGTACTTTGTTACTATGATGACCCCAGAGTAGCACAGTAACCCTGATTCTAAAATGTGACAACCTCAATATTATACCTAAGGAACTGCCACTCCACATTCTTCACAAAGTGGTCTATAGGGAGCCAAGGCTTTTAGCGAATGACCAAACTACAAGTTGTTCTAACTCACTAGTCCAAATTCAAACACTAAGGTATCAAATAATAAGTTATATTATTAACTAGATGACGACCACTTGTTGAATCTATTTGTCTGGTTGGTGGTCGTTAAACTCTGCAACTAATTGTGCAGCTGCAGGAGTGGAGCGCTAGATTTCAGCAGCAGCCAGGCTCTCCACTGAGACTTCAGGGACGAATTCTTTACGTTCCTATCTTCCCAATCATTATACATATATAGTGCTCAATCGGTGTTATATGTACAGATAGGCAGTAAGCCTCCCCGTTTCCCGCTTCAGAGAGCCACAACTGCACGTGCTGCTGGGTCTTTACTGATTCCGTTAAAGGGGTTGTCTCGCTACAAAGAATAGCTTTCAAAATGTAGGGAACACTAAATTAAGACATTTTCCAAATACATTGCTGTGTTCATCTTTTTTTGTTAAGGAGCTACAAATTATTTTATCACCTTCATGGCTCTATTTGGTTCCCCCAGTGACCGACTTGTTAACTCCTTTTCCCCTGCTGTTTGTTCTATGTGATAGTAGGGAGTGACGTCATTACATAGGTTACAGCAGCCAGAGTGAGAACATGTGTGTTATCTGAACTTTCAGACAAAAGCTAATAATTACTGCTGTTTACTTTAGATAAATCTCCTGCTAGCAGTTTCAGAGAAGCTTCTAATCTAATCTAAACTTATTAGCAGACTGAAAACAAATAGTTGAATACACGGAGTGAATGCACAGAGCTCGTATGCTAATTACAGACAGTCTCACCAGGAAGTGACAGGATGCATCTATGAAACGCTGAGGGGAGACAACCCCTTTAAGCTCTGCAGTTGTATTACAGGGAGTTGTATTTCCCCTGTAACTGAGGCTAACTCATCAGCCCGAGTTACAGGAAAAATCACCCAAAAAATGTTATCTAAAAATGCCCTTCTAAGCTCCTTCTCTGGGGACCACAATTAGAGATGGATGAAATGATTCTAACGAAGTGGAATTCGTTTAGAATTTCAGGAAAACTTCGATTCTGAACGAAATCGAAGTTTGGGGTAATTCGCGGGAATGAAGTGTGTTTTTAATGGATAAAATGGCTGCGAGCACATGTCGTTACATGGGGCAAAGACATCTGGGAGGAAGAAGGGCGTAGCCTACATGACATGTGCAGAGATTAAGCGAATCAGAGACCGATGAGATTCTGTGACGTCACCGCACTATATAAGTCCGGGCGCGATGCTGGGAGCTCATACCGCTCTCACTGTACTGAGCAGGGAAGGTGCTGCCAAGGCTGCTTATGATATCTTTTACTAAAAAACTCACTTTTATACAGCGATTTTTGGGGGGTGTCACAGCTTGTCTCAGAGCCTGCTTCTCTTACGTTCTAATTCTGATCTTGTGGGGTATTGGAACTGAAGTCCAGTGTGCGTCAATGCAGCTGCATATACATTTTAATGCTATCTGCTCAGTTCTTCATCACAATGAATATCCTAGGGTTATCTAAGCCTGTTTTATATAGTTTGTAAAGGCCGAAAAAAGTCGAACTCCAACCAGTTCCAGCCTGTTGTGTTGATGGTGTGATGATCTATAGGGAGCAAAAAACCCCAATGATTAGAAGCCAATTGTCCCCATTTAGGAAAAATTCCTTCACTGTTCTGTTTATTAATTCTTAAAGAAACAGCGTTTTTTACAATGAATAATACCACCTTAATTTTTGTTCTCCAATTCTTTTGCGCATTTAGATCCAAGTTAATTAAGGCGTTTGTTCTGCTTGTTGTGGTCACTAAAAACAAAAAACGTACTCTTTCACCGCTCAAAGAAGACATTTGAGCCTTAGGCATAATTCATAACCCGAAGTTAATTACAATTTTTCTTGTGTGTATACCGTTAAATACACGCCATTTTAAAACACGCTACAAAGCTTGGGAATTTTTGGTTGCTCATCTTCTTTGCACAATTGTAGATCCAGTCGTTAATTAAGCATTGTTCTGCTGTTGTGGCACTAAAAGAAAACGTTCTTTTTCACCGCCATAAGAGACAATTTTCTGTAGCATGATTCATAACCGAAAGTTAATTACAAGTTTTGTACTGTCTTGTTCTGTACCGTAAATACATGCCATTTTACAACACTCTTACTAACTGGTAATTGTTGGCAGCAAAGTTATTTTGCTCAATTTACATCCAGGAGGCGTTAATTAAGCGTTGTTCACTGTTGTTGGTCACTAAGAAGAGACTTTCTTTTTCAATCGCCAAGAAGGCAATCTTGCTGTAGCATAAATCATAACCGAAGTAAAATTCAATTATTCTGTTTGGTTGTGTACCGGAAAAATACACTCCATTTTTTAACCACGCTAAAAGCTGTAATTTTTGCGGTTGCTCATATTCTTTTTGCGCAATTTAGATCCAGGGTTAATTAAGCGTTGTGTCTGCTGTTGTGGGCACTAAAAGAAACATTCTTTTTTCACCGACAAAGAAGCCTTTTGCCTGTATATACATCATATTCCGAAAGGTTAATTAAGCCTGTTTTTTCTCTTTTATAATTCATTAAAATACACAGTGTTTGTTAAAAGCGCATACAATTAAATTTTTTCCTGGGCCATAATTGTGGAGCGCAAATCATTTTATCCAAGGGTTACCCAAGCTTTTATGGGGTTCATTTGGATGAAATACAGTGTGTATTTTATCAGATTACAATATCATCATCAAACAGTGTCAGTACATTTTAGAACAAACATATGTCAAAAGAGAGGTGCAGCTCTTCACCTGCGAGTCTCATGGCAAAAAATTTCCTGAGCAGCCCCAGGTCGCAGCAATAGCAGAGGGACGTCACAGCAGGGGCACATCCGTTGAGGCCACAAATGCCCGCTTCATCTAGCACCGTGTGTGAACAAGCAACCCAAGGTTTCGTTGATTGGGTTGACTATGTCATCCACTTCCTCCCAGATGACATCTGACTAACCCTTAGTAGGGCATGGCCCAGAGCAGTCAGCGGCCCTCCACCTGTTCCTTAACCCGCCTCTGTTCCCAGTTCCGGTTCCCTCAGCCAGAGATCTACTATGTGGTCGTGGGCTCAGCGCCACTAAATATACAGCGAGGATGAACTATTCTTGAGAGGGGCAGTCAGCAGCTTACGTTGGCAGCGAAGAAATGGGGCCAATATCCCCTGCTTTCTTGCAGTAGGCGGCAAAGTAATAGATGTGGAATGTGTGCATGTGGAGGTCCTGTTGTGAGGGGTTCCAGCCTCTGCATACCTAGACCGTAGATGGAGGACAGCAGTGACGATGAAACCACAAACTTGATGATGATGTAGCCGACCACACTTGGAGCCGAGTGAGAGCAAGGGCTTCATCATCGTCAGAAAAGATGAGTCAGCTTGCGCGTCAGGACAGCGTCGCAGCAGCCAATGAGGTTTGGTGTGGACTGAGTCAGCAGGGTACGCACAGTGTGGAGGTTGGGAGCCACCAAGCGCCATCGGTGTAAATAACCCGCTTCGCATGTCCAAGTTAAAGTACGGGGCACAGGGGCTCAACGAGGAAGTGGCGGTAGATAGTCACACATGCGGATAGCGTGGATGTAAAATCAGATACTCTGTCCGGTGTGGCAGTTCTTTGCTAAACACCCGGAGGAGCCGAATATGGGTATATGTAGAATCCTGTAGGCAGAATGCGAAGCGTGGCCAGGGAGCTAAACGTGGCGCACCAAGTGCCCTGCGTCAACACATGCAGTCGTCCACCATCACGGTGGCCTGGCGAGAAACGCGTGGACTCAGATGTGGTGGTCCATTCCCTGCCGCCACAGGCAAACAGCAGCCAACGCCCAGTGCATGCATCTGCCTGCGAGCCCCCCCAAGTCCCCTCCCCCCAAGCTCGCACCACCTTCAGTCATAGGGAGCTGTTTCATCTTTGGCCTATCATCTCCCGGTCCAGAAATGCTCCATCGTTCCTCGCTACCAGGCGGCCAGGCCTCCAATCAGCAAGTGATGCAAAAGTAGACAACAGTATGCTGTCCAACCATCCTAAGACTGCATCAGCTTGACCGGCCCCTGTCCAAGTATTGTACTGCAGTCCCTTGTCCCTTTCCAAATGGTGGACTCTGCACCGTATCAGAAGAACTAATGCTTGTCCGACCGAGATGGAGTTCCAAGCCGTAATTTTCTTTTCCTAAAAAGGCAGTTACCACACTTCAATAAATATTAAGAACAGAAGGTTGTCCCATCCTTGAACTTATCGGTTTTGCGAGTTCCATGGTTGCGACGTGCAGCGCGGACGTCTGGAGCTGAAATCTACGGTCAGAATGTGCTTGAAATAGAGGCAGTCCACGAGCAGCAAGTAAACAAAAAACTGGCCTAAAAAATAAATTGAGTGGCCCGTCATACAAATGACCAGATACAGTTCAAATACCATAGTAATTCAAAAAAGTAGAAAAGCGCACTTGTCAAAAAAAGTGAGAGATTATTGAACCCTTAACACAGTCAACGTTTTCAGCATACTCTCACCAGGCTTTTTTAAGCTACACCACATAGTGCCCAGTCTAGTGTATATATATGTGAAACGTGACATCATCAATAAATAAGTACCAATATAAAAAAATATATGTGATTCAATATAAGTAAGATTTATACGATAAATCAATTGTATCATATAATCATCTTCCATAAAAGTGAAATTACAATGTGTAGTATCAAATATGCAATACACCATGATACATGAAAACCATTATTTACATCATAATGAGTATAATGGACACACAAGTTAATTAATAAGGCTTGATGAAAAGCAAAAGAATCCTACTAGAGAGGCCACTGGATGAGCTGACATGCATCATCTCCTTCGCGTCTCAACAACGATGGACTATGCCGCATGTCCGCACAGAACTATCGGCGCCAGTGTCATAGGAGTCTAAAAAAACTTCCAATGTAAATGTGAAGCGGCTCCAAACTACAATCCACGCATGCATCAAAGAGAACCAAAGCCCGATGTCACTCGCCAGCCTGGTGTCCCAAGAAGGGCGGCAATACACGAAGCTTGTTGCAATAATAATAAAGCAAAGAAGAACTTTCATATAGCTTTTTTGAGCCAAACATGCTTCTCATGGTCCATATTAATAAGTATATTTGGCTTAATCCAAACAACCTAAAATGTATTACAACCCATAAAAACATTTATCCTCAATGAGAATAATGAACTCAGAGTGGGGAGCCAAATAAGAGAGATATCACAGACCTGACAACCCCCCATATGGCCACAGAAAACGATCCAGGGTATATTGAGCGCACGTTCAAATAAAACACGCTAAAGCACTCAGACCCTCCCTAGACCCAAAGCGAACAAAAAAAAAAAAAAACAACAACAAAAACAAGCATAATGATAATAGAAGCCGCTGTTGTAAATTATCCATCATAGTGTGTGAAGAGAACAAAAACGAGGAGGGCTTAGCAGCATCATCAACCAAGTCCATATGTTGTCACAACTCCTAGTAAGCTGGGTATTTTCCATTTCTATAATGACAAAATAAACAAAAATTAAAAATGGAATAAAAACATTCAAAGTATCTATACTATAAATATCCCCGCACTATTTTGGTTCTATCAAATCAAAATGAAAAAGTGACAGTTAAACCAGCTTCCCCTGGTAACAAATCAACAAAATTTAGCAGACACTTTGGGTAATAAAGATTTGATTCTAAGTTAAGGGCCATTGGATTGAATGAGAAATTTAAATCTGGTGAATCCATTCTAAATCACTTTCTTTTCATAAAAGGCCCTATCTCCCCCCACGCTTACGAGATGGAATATGATCAATAATGTAAAACCTAATTCCTCAATTTTTATGTTTTAATCAAGAAAATGTTTCGGAACTGGAAGTTCCAGTTTTACTGTACGATGGTAGATTAAAATGTTTACCATCCTCACCCAGACACACCTGATATTGTGGTCTCCCACTTTACAAAGTTCCCACAAGGCAAATCAAGACATAAGTAACATAAACGACTTCGACAGGTCAAAAAGATGATTAACTGTTATAACGTTTTTTGGTGAAAATGGATAAAACAAAGACACTACTTTTGATCAGGATTTACATACATCAATTCAAACAAGGAAAGTCAACCAGGTTTTAAAGGTCTAATCGTCCGTGGCTCTCATTAATATCACTTTGGACTCAGAGGACACCGCTATATGTCTTTAAAATTTTTATTTTTCCTAAAAGCCATACGTGGTAAGAAGATTTTTAATTCAGGAACAAAGGGAAGTATTATCCCTAATGTAAATACCATTCCATTGAAACTATATTCTTAATTTTGTTCTGGACAAATTTTGAAAAAGTGAAACAAAAGTCCTACATTGAGATTCTTAGAGGATATATTGGATTAGTTGCTACTCCCGACTAGGACTCTCCAATTTTGGACGCTGCTTGATTAATAATCCCCTGGGATACCCCGTTTATAAATTTGTGATGGTGTGACAGAGTGGCAAACAGAGTTTGCCTGTTTCTGCCACTAGGTGGAGTCCGTCCTTAAGAACGTGCCACTAAGAGCCTGGGCTTGGTGGGGAAGTCAGGCTATCTGGTCAGCAACACTAGGTTCTGACAGCTGTATTAGCAATGTGCTGGATTCAAGCCATTATGGGTTGGCTCCCCGGTCAACAGCTGCAGATTGAGTGGGGTGCTGTTCCCGCGTCCCAGGTCTCCAGGTTACCATGTCGGTTTTTGGCCAATTCACTGGATGGCTGATAGAGCCCTGTCTTTCCAGGTTTTTTTTATTTATCGGGGGCGTGATTCCTGCTACCTGCAGTGTGAGTAAGCAAGGACTGGGAAGAGAGCTCTGGAAGAAGCCGCGACCCAGTGGAGACTGGGAGAAGTTGACAGAGTTGATTGTGGTTTGAACATTAGTCCAGTCTCACACTTAGAGAGTTAACACTCAGGAACAAAGGTAAAATTATCCCTAAGTTAAATACCATTCCCTATGGAGAACTATATTCTAATGTGTTGGACTAATTTAGAAAAAGATGGAGACAAAAAGTCATACATGGAGCTTTCATTAGAGGATATATTGTAGTTGCTACTCCCGACTAGACTCTGTCTTTCTCCAATTTTTGACGCTGCTGGATTTATAATCCCCGTGGGCATATCCCCGTTTAATAAATTTGATGGTGTGACCAAGAAAGTGGCAAAACAGCTAATTTGCCTGTTTCTGCCCACTAGGTGGAGTCGTCCGTAGGCTCGGAAGGAAGCCGCGACCCAGTGAGACTGGAGAAGTTGAACAGAGTTTATTGTGGTTTGGAACATTAGGTCCCATCCACACTTTAGAAGGTCGACTCTGTCTGTATATGTGTAATTTTTTCGTTTATTTTTAAAAAATAAGGTGGCCAACGGCCGAGGATTTAGTTTTTGTTTTATGAGTATGTAATACTGTGCCTAAATAAAACTGCTCAAAGGCCATATTCACTTACCTGTGTTGGAGTCCATCATCCGTCTTAACGAAAGCGGCGATTCCCAAGCGAAGAATCCCCCAGGCTGAACCAAGATGTGCCAAAATGTGAGCTGGAGTCTTACAAAGGACACTTCATCTAATTTTATATATTAGAATCAAGAGATCAGCTACAAAACTTTAACGCTTAACAAATTGAGCTGTTTGGCAAAGAATTATCATCTGGCGTGGTGGAAAACGTTCAAAATGTAGGAGACTATTTCTGTCATATTGTTTAACATAAAGCTCAGTATAAAGCCTATTCTCCTTTATGAAAACATACATACACGAGTATCCAAAAACTGGGAATATTCCTCCAATGATGCGTCATAGTAATATTTATAGTCATGGATCTATAATATATGAGCAAAGAGTTGTAATTGCCTCCAATTTGAGCAAAAGATCCTCTCCAGAAAACAACAAAGCTGTCTCATTGTACCTCCACCACCTCAGCACATGGCTAAGTGTGGGATACATAACACGACTCCTCCTACAAGTGGCCACAAACATAATTCGCATAGTCGGCGCCAACATTGGAGCCCATCGCGGTGCCCCTTAATTGAACATAAAATTGATCCTGAAAAGAAAAATAATTCGCTGTAAGGCTAAACTCAATAGCTTTAAAAAGAAGATCAATACTTTTGTTGACAATGTCAAAGGTTTCCAAAAATGTTTAACACATCTACACCCTTCTCAGATGATTAATTGAGGTAACGAGTTTAACACACTTCAAACGAACTAAAAAATTCTGTTGTCACAGGTAAACCTCAACATCATGAACCTTTTGTAGAAAATCCGCGACTAGTATGCCAAAGATAAACGATTTAACAGAGATCAGAAAACATCTTCTAGTATTTTGTCAAGAAAATAGCTACTGGACAAAAAATAGATCCTCGACCAGACACAATAGGAGCACCTGGGGTTATATCAAGATTTTATGAATCTTGGTAGACAGTATAAAACTGAACCCTATAAAATCCACTCAATAAGAAAATCGCATAAAGACACTTTAACAATAGATCTTGTTAGAATATGCGCTTTCTCAACCACACCTTTAAATTAGTAATCAAACTATAAGTAGGATCATCAAAAAATTAATCCATCAAACATTATATCATCTGACTGACGTTTGATTTCCCTAATATGAATCCGAAGTATTCATAATGACTAACGCCCCACTCCTTAATCCGCAGGTTGATTTGTTAAATCTTTTATTTAAAGATAAGGTTTTAATGGGCCATTTTTCTTTTCTACTTATATTGCTGACGAATAATCCTAGATTCAATATGGAATCCCTAATTTTCTGTATACCTAATCAAACACATAGACCTCAAATTGGATATACATGGATTGTAGTAGATGTACAGAAATTTCGTAGTTAAGAAACCTGTATCGAAAAAAAGCAATTTCCAAATCTCTACCACCACATTTTGCATTACTACTATGGTAAGACTCTGGTATATCTTGAAAAGACAATTTAAGTTTTACATTACGAAAAAAAATTTAACAAGTCAATTTCCAATGTGAAACCAATCAGTGAACTTTACTGACAAAAAGATTAGCCCCTTATTGAGAGCCTTGTTTCTACATCAAGAAATTGTAATTCAGAAATATTTAACCACTATGTTCTAGATTCTTCTGTTGTAAAGAATGCTGTTTACCTCATGTTTTTGTTTCTTGCGCCACCTGTGGTGTTTCCTGCCTCCCCCTCCTGATCCTTTATTACGCGTGGATATATCCATGCCTAAAAAAAAGCGGGTTGTTCGCCCTGTCCATCATTATTCAAATCCGTAAGATGGCTCTGTTTCCTTTTAAAACGAACGTCTCATCGTTATGCATCAGTAGTATTGACTGGATTTTTACACCATATTAAAGATCTGTACCAGTTTATAATCCTCAATTCCCGATACCATTTTTGTCTTTTTTTGCCTTCTAAATTCTGCCTTAATTAAACCTTCTCCAGGATGTGTTGAAAACCATCTTTATATTATGAAATTCATCTCCTGATAATAAGCGTTACATAATTATTCCCTTCTAATTCATAGATGCGTGCAGCAATCAAAACTATTTTCTTTCTGTAATAATTTCTATAATCAAAAGCAAGACATCAAAAGTGCCAATTATTTGACAAAGGTTGTATAAAGCGTTTGGCAAAGTCCTCAGTGAGCTGAGTCAAAAATGTATGGAGTCAGTATATCTCATCCCTCTGGGTATTCTATTGGCCTTGTAATAAGCTCCCATAGTAACCAAATGCAGCTGAGTTGAGATAAGTCTCCGTTGTTCATTTTCCCAATGTCTCTTGGTGTTATTAAAAAAATCCTAAAGATTGTTTACAGTAGTATGAGAATAAAAAGATGGAGTATTTAAAAAATGAAACATCACCAGAAATACATTGTAAAATCCTGCCAACATCCTCCTCCGAATATGAAAAAACGTTGGGTGCAGACATTGTCTTTAACGAATATCCAGGGGAAAAAAATCTTTTGTGTTCAACTTCCAATATGCACGCTGAAACAATGATCCTCCAAATGCTTGAAATAGACATCCCACAGCGCAAGAACAATAAACATCCAAAAATGAATATTGCAAACGCCTAAATGACCCAGGAATCCAGACAAACCATGATAATTCAAAAAAAGTATAAAAGCAGCACTTTCAAAGAAAGTGAGATATTTATTGACCCACCCCAGCAACGTTTTCAGAGCCCTCAACCCAGCTTTTTCAAGCTACACACATAGTATGCCATCTAGTATTAAGAGCTATATTATCGATCAAAAGTTAGAAATCGAGGCACAGTTTTTATGTTGATCAAATTTTAATCATGCGATTATTTAGTTAAAATCTGTGCATCATCTATTAAGATTGCGCCATTTTCGCGCTTCCTGTTCATTTGGCGCGGCCAGACAAATCACTTACCAGAATAGAGGGGCTGTGAATGTGCTGTGCGACGTACATGACTTGTATGTTGTTATGGTTATTTGCGATTGGCTGGAATAAATTTCCCAGACCTCGTTTTACATAGAAACGCCCTTCTGTTCATGATCAGATGTCTCTCAGCATCTCATAGCAGTAGGACGTCACATCGCCTGTGTCCAACCACTCAGCCGAAATTATGCTAGATTCTTCAACAGAGATAGCTCTACAGTTACAGTGGATCCTTACAACAAGTTAGATCATAGTATTGAAGATTATTAATAGTTATGTGGAGAAATTTTAAAGAGCATCTACCGCTTGTAAAAATCGCCGGGGGGGGCGGGGGGCCTGCGGTGACCACAGAAGACAGCTCTATAAATGAATACTTTGGATAAATGTTTTCAACGCAATGACTTAGTGTAGAACAAGTGCACTGCAAGCATAGCTTTATTATTAACAGTTTCTATTGAAATATTCTTCCCGGAAATTAGGACACTGAGTGTTATATTAGATACCACATCTTTTCCTAGTAACTGCAAGGTCTATTTTTAGGATTGCAAAACTCCCACTTTATATTATCCCAGTATACATTTCAGATGAGGTGTCTTTTTCAATTTTGCCATTCCATCTTTGTTGATATAATCAGCCTTGCAGTTAAATTAGAATCCAGCAATTTTGAGTCAGCAACAGTATATAGGTGCCAAAAATTCCTTTTATTATCCGAATACATTACAGATAGTGTTTTTTTCACTTTTGCGCACTACAGCTGTTGTTCATATGAGGCACCTTCGACTTAAATTTGAATACAGCAAGTTTTTGTATGTCCCACAGGTGAATTGGAAAGGTGCCAAAAAATACCTTTTATTATCCGACTATACATGACAGATACGTGTTTTATTCACTTTGTGGCGCAACTAACACTTTGTTCATTGAGCACCTGCAACATAAATGTGAATACAGCAATTTTGTACAGTTGCCACAAGGTGAATTGATGAGGTGCCAAAAATACCTTTTATTATCCGGAATTGCATTACATATTACTGTTTTTGTTTTCACTTTTTGCGCACTACAGCTTTGTTCATTGAGGCAATCCCTTGCACTTAAATGTGAAAACAGCATTTTGTAAAACAACCACAGGTAATGATAGGTGCCAAAAAATACCTTTTATTATCCGAGATACATTACAGATACGTGTTTTTCACTTTTGCGCCAGCCACCAGTCCAGATTTGTTGATAGAGCCTTCATGCAGTTAAATTTGAATCGAGCAATTGTTGTAAGTCACCACAGTGAATTGATAGTGCCAAAAAATACCTTTAATAATTGCGAAAACATAACAGATCACTTGTTTGTTTTTTGCACCTTTGCCCAGACCAGATTTGATTGAGATAAGCCACCTTGCATGTTAAATTTGATCCAGCAATTGTGTAATACCACTAGGTGGAATTGATAGTGCCCAAAAAAAAATACCTTTATATTATCCGAATACCGTTACAGATACGTGTTTTTATTTCACGTTGGTAGCGCACTACAGCTTTGTTCATTGAGCACCTTGCAATTTAAGATGTGAATACACAATTTGTAGTCACCACAGTTGAATTGATAGGTGCCAAAAAATACCTTTTCTATTATCCAATAACATTATCAGATAACATTGTTTATTTTCACTTTGCGCAGGCACACTTTGTTGATAGATCCTTTGCATTAATTTGAGAATCCAGCAATTTTGCGTTTTGATTTGAGGATTAGAGAATGAACTGTGATTTGCCGTCTCTTAATAAATACTTTCAGAAACTCTTTCCATACCTGTCTCAAATTTTTTATATTTTCTGAACACATGGAGCGAAATTCAGGGCGTGGTAAGCGATGCAAAAAGTGGGGTAGGACATGGGAGGTAGAGGATACGATGAAGAAGTGCTCCCTTCCATTGCTTGGCGACAACAACGCATGCCCGCGGATCGTCATTCAGACCGTCAGTCCCCATTGCTAGATCAGGGCCCTGTTAATCTAGTAACGAACAAGTCGTCGGCCAAATCTGTCCGTCAGTGGGTTAAAGCAACCTCATCCAGCAGCAATTGTCATGTTTTTGAATTTTTGGGGCATTTGCTGTGAAATGCGCTAGACTACAGGTCCCCTATTTAAAAAAATGTGATGCGAACAGACATTGTTCGTCACAATTGGCAAATGAATCAAGTGTTGTGCTGTCTGAAACAAAAAGGTAGACACTGTTAAAATGGAACCACATATTGCAAAATGACTTGTTTTTGTCAAGATCTTTTAACAAGCTATCATCCCCTGTAGAAACAACCCCATTTATACAATTAGAAAAAGAGAAAACAAAACAAGCGGGGATTCCATCCATATTTATAAAAATATTAGTTCTCTTGAATAACACAACTAAAAAATTCGCATGTACAAAATACGCGACTGGTAAAAAATTCCTCTTAATGGTACAATCGAGTGTACAGAAAAACTTGACAGATTAGGTATCAAAAGACATGAGTATTGGACACCCCGAGAAGGGCAGACAGACAAGAACAAAGACAGAGACAATTTCCTCGCAGCACGTTGAGGAACGATGAGAGAAAAAGAATGCCAAGACAAAGGCATCTGGTGTAACAGGAACTTAACCACCAGTATTTCCTAATGAAGCTCATTGGTCCCCACTTCATACGGATGGGCAAGCGCTACCCAGGACAGGAGACAGTAATATGTCCAGTATGAAACTACAATGTGGTTGAAAAGACTCCTTTTTCCGGCAGCTTTTTAATGCTGGGGTTATTCAGGTTTGGGCTCATGCAGTGGCCCAGGACTGTAATCCAATTCCCAGTGAAACTAAAATGGTGGTTGAAAGACTCCTATTTTTGCCGCATTTTCATTTTAATTTGGTGGTCAACAGTTTTAATGTCATACTGCGTCCAGGACAAGTTAGAGTCAAGTCCGGGAGGATGAAACTAAAATGGTTGTTCTGAAAGACCATCCTTTTTCGCGCACGTTTTAATCTGGTCATGCAGGTTTTGGCTCCATCTGTGGCCCCAGATTGTATAGGAATGTCAGTGAAACAAAATGTGTTGAAAACTCTTTTTTACCGGCACTTTTAATCTGGGTCATGCAGGTTTGGGCTCATGCTTGGCCCCATACATAAGTGAAGGACAACTTGTCCAGTGAAACTAAAATGGTGGTTGAAAGATCTCCTTTTCCGCACTTTTTAATCTGTGGGTCACACAGGATTTTAAGTCATCACTGTGGTACAGGACAGGTATAGTCAGATGTCCCAGTTCAAACTAAAATGGTTGTTGAAAGACTCCCTTTTTCCGCACTTTTAAATCTGGGGGTCATGCAGGGTTGGGCCATGCGCGTTTCCAGACAGGATATTCAATTCCACTTCAAGTAAAAATGAAGGTTCAAATCAATACTCCCTTCTGCACTTTTAATTTGTGGGTCATCGCAGTTTAAGGGTCATGCTTGTGCCAAGACATGGATAGTGTAAGGTGTGAGATTTTTTCCTGGGCCTTTTTATAACCGAGTGGTTAGCCTAAATGAAGCAGCACTTATCCCTTTGACTGTTGTGGATGTGTAATTCCAGCTTCTCCGACCCTTCTTTGGGTGTAAGATAAGGTTTTTATGCGCTCCCATAGACTTTAATGGTCATCGATCAAAATCTAACCATCACCATTCGACTATCCATGTCGACTGAATGTCCGACTATCGACCCAATCGATCCGATGACATGGCCAACTAATCCTCGAACACTATGGCCATCTGATAGTGAATACTATGGGGAAAAACATACATCATCAGATAAAGTAATACAATATAAAAAAAATAGTATGTGATTCAGATTATAAAGAATAGTGGTTAGACATATTCAATGTATCATATAATCATCTCCATAAAATTGAAATTAACAATGTTATATCAATATGCAATACACCATGATTACAAGTGAAACCATTATTTATATCATAATATATAAGGACACACAAGTGATAGTAATAAGGCTTGATGAAAAACAAAAGAATCCTAAGAGGAGACTCACTGAGATGAGCTGTGACATCATTCAACTTCTCGGCCGGTCTCACAAGATGGACTTGCGCAGTGTGCCGCACAGGAACTAAGTCGGGTCGCCAAGCGCTTATAAGATCCTAGAAAAACTCCATTGTAAATGTGAGCGGCGCCCAAACTACAATCCGCCGCATATCACAAATGAAACATAGCCGATGTCACTCGCAGCCTGTAATCAAGGCGCAATACACGGAAGCGTTTCGCAATAAATAAAAACAAAGAAGAACTTTCATATAGGCTTTTAGCCATATTAATAGAGTAATATTTGCTTAGAACAAACAACCTAAAATTTTATCACCACCCATAGAAAACATTTATCCTCAATGATAATAATGATCTCAGAGTGGGCCAAATAAGAGGGATATCAAAACCTGAGCACCCCAATAATGCCACAAACATCCAGGTATACTGAGAGCGCTAATGTACAAAAAAACACCAGCGCTAAAAGCACTCCCTAACCCAAAGGAACAAAAAAAAAAAAAAACACAACACAAACAAACACCAATGATAATAGAAGCCGCTGTTGTAAATATCCATCTAGTGCTTGTAGAGACAAAACGAGGAAGCTGCAGCAGTCATCATCCAATCCAGATGTGTCAACTCCAGAAAGGGGGTATATTACTTCTATAAAATCATAAAAAAACTAAAAATTAAATGGAAATAGAAAACACAATACAAATCTTGTATAGTCTAGTATAAATAATATAAAGTAAAGTTATATATAGTATGATATTTATATATAGAATATAAAAAATATATATGATATAATCAGCACTGATTTTGTGCTATCATATCAAAAGAAAAAGTTTACCGAGAGAAACAAGGCATTACCATTGGTATAAATTGCAAACAAACTTTAGCCGACACATGTTGGGAGATTATATTTTGAAATTTCTAATTAATGCCATTGGGATGAAGACAATTTAATCTGTGAATCCATCTAACTCCCTTCTTTAACAAAAAAGGCCTTATCTGTGCCCCCCAACGCTTACTGATTGGAAATATGAGCAATAAAGTAAAACCTTAATTTCATCTAATTAATGTTGTGTAATCATGAAAAGTTTCATGAGAACTGAAGTTCAGTTTACCTATGTACGGATGTTAGATAAGATGTTTAACCAATCCTTACCCTGCACTCCGAGTTGTCTCTCCCACGTAAAAAGTCCACATGGGCAAATCAAGACATAAATAACATCACGACTTCGACAAGTCAAAAATTTAGTTAATTGTATACTTTTTGTGTGAAAATGGATGAACAAAAGACTACACTTTTTGATCAGGAGTATTACAACATTGGCAATCAAACAAGAAAGACAACCAATTATAAAGGTCTAAATCGTCGTTTTTGCTCTCATAAATAGTCACGTTTGACCTCAGAAGACACTAATATGTCTTTAAAATTTTATTGTTTTCCTAAAATTTGGATTTAGTTGTGAGCCAGCTTCACCATTTACATGGAGTTTGCGTTTAGACTCCTAAGCCTGGCGCCTGAAAGTATCCTTGCGGCACATGCCAGTCCACTTGGTTAGACGGAATCCGAAGGAAGTTGATGCTTGTCAGCTCCATCCATTGAGTCTCCTCTTAGGAGTTCTTTTGCTTTCATCAAGCCTTATACTACACTTGTGATGTCCATATATCATTAGTCTGTAATTATATGGTATCACTGTATCTGTAAATTTGTCAAATGATATAGCACATTTAATTTACCCACCTTTTAGAGATGATTATATGTATACAATGCGATTAGTATAAACGCTATCCTTAATCTGAATCACATATATTTTTTTAATTGTATTACTTTTTTGAACTTGATAAACACATTTCACTATATATAGCGCCCCACAAGATGGCACTAATGTGTGTAAAGCTTAAAAAAAGCCCTGTGATGGCTGAAACGTTGCTGTGTTGGTCAATATTATCTCTCCTCTCTCACTTTTTTGAAGGAGAGGTCTGCCTTTTCGCTACTTACTTTTTGTAACTACGGTCAGGGCCACAGGTAGACAATGTCCGTTACGGCTCACTGGTGAATGTGCTTCTGCCCAAGCACCATCCAACACCTTGGACAGGAGAAGCGCGCCGCTTTTTTTCCTCCACGTGTCAAACTGCTTTCCTCCCAATGTCCGCCTCCTCCTCCTCAACCCACCACCACCATCTCCGCCTCGCACAATTCTGCTCCATCATAACAACATGTTTAGTGGCACAGTCGTGTCACCAGTTCTAACACCTCGTGGGCCTCGCGAACGAAGTCACACAGCGGGGAGACCCACTCCGCGCATAGACAGCAAGAAATCGATGTGTGGCATTTGCCCATCCTCGCCAACTGCAATTCAGAACCATGTACGTCAATGGGGATAACAAGTGGCCAGCTCTGCCGACCAAGGAGGATGGTCCAATGCCCCTGCAGTGGCCAACGTGTCCAATCTGAGTTGTGAAAAGGTTTCTGAAGTCTTCCACCGATCTTCAGAAGATTCTGAAAATGGCCAGGAAACTGTGCATGCACTTCATCCATTCCTACAAAGCCAGGAACACCCTCCTCGAGTTGCAGCGGCAGAATGGCCTCCCCCAAAACACTCTGATATGTGATGTTTCCTCCCGTTGGAATTCAAGCCTGCACATGTTGGACCGACTGTATGAACAGAGAAAGGCCATTAACGATTTTTTGATGATCCAGGCAGACAGGACTACTCCCCTGTGTAACTTTGATGTCAGCCAGTGGCAGCTCATGCGTGACACCTGCCGTTTGTTGAGGCATTCGAGGAGGCGACGTTATTTGTCAGTCGCCAGGACTACGGGATGAATAACGTCATTCCACTGCTTCATGTCCTGAACAGATGCTGAAAAATCTGTCTGGGCAGGGACTGGAGACATGGCGACTACATCTCGCGCGGCCACATGAGTCCAGTGGGGACTGAAATGGAGGAGGAGGAGGACATTGGAGCAGAAGCATTGTCTACCCAGGTGACAAGAAAGGAGGAGCAGGAGCAGCTGGAGGAGGTAGATGGAGATTAGGAAGACGAGGCAGATGACCCGCAAGCACCGTGGCAGTATACAGTGGAGATGGAAGCAGGAGTCTCCTCGGAGTCACTTGTGCAGATGGCCCGCAGCATCTGATTTGCCTGGCTAGTGACAGCCAAATAGTCACCACCCGGCAGAGGGATGACTTCTGGACCCTCGCTACCGGTCCAAAATGGGAGCCTTTTTCCCAGCAATTAGAGAGGGAGGACAAACTCAAATACTATCGGGAAATCCTCCGTAGTCAGTTGGCCGCATGCCTATGTGCGGCATCGTCCCTCCTCTGACAGGTCTGACCGGGGGGTTCTTCAGCGTTCACATGCTACTGCCGCGGCTGCTGTGGGGGGGTAGGAGCAGTACCAGCTCCATCAGCAGCAACCTAAGTCTGGAGTCACTGATGAGCAGCTTCCTCACCTGCCTAGTGAGGAGGGCAGTCGCCAGCAGCAGCAGGACCTGCAGCAGACCCTGAACCAACAGGTGGTGGCCTACTTGGACAGCACTCTGCCACCCCAGTTAGAAGATCCGCTGGACTACTGGGCAGCCAAACTGGATGTTGGCCGCAACTTGCCGATTTTTGCAGTGGAGAAGCTGTCTGCCCGGCCAGAATGTGGCATCAGAGGGGTGTTCAGTGCGCGGGGGCCATCATTACCCCCAAGGAGAACCCGCTTGTCCACGGAAATGTGGAACGATTGACCTTTGCAAGATGAATCGGGCCCGTGGATCGGCCAGGATTTCCACACACCAATGCCTTTAGGCGTCAGACTACATCAGCCATGACGCCTCACCCAAACTGTGAAAAAATGAGTCTGGGTTCAAATTACCCGCCTCAGCCACTATTTTGATGCCACCACCCCCGCTATGCCACACATCTGCTGACATTTCTCCATGTGCCTACCACCATCTTTACCAGGGACTGGTAATTTCCACCCACCTCCACACTCTGTCATTGTGGGCCCCCTTATGATCTCATGCTGTTGCTGGTGCCGTGACATCCACACTGTGTCATTGTGCCACTCTCTGACCTCATGCTGCTTCTGCCGTGACCTCCACTCTCTGTCATTGTGCCACTCTGTGGCCTAATACTGTTTTGCCACATTCAGAATTTGACATTGTGCCATTTCTGACCTCCCTGCTGCTGCTGTGGCTGCTACCGGACCTGCACACTGAGTCAAATTTTGCCACTCTGTGGCCTACTCCTGTTTTTTGCCACCTCCAGAATTTCATTGTGCCACTCTCTGACCTCATGCTGCTGCGCCAAAGACCTCCACTCTCTGTCATTGTGCCACTCTGTGGCCTACTACTGTTTTGCCACTTCCAGAATGTCATTGTGCCACTGCCTGACCTCATGCTGCTGCTGCTGTGGCGGCTGCCGTGACTCCACACTCTGTTATTTTGCCACTGTCTGACCTCATGCTGCTGCTGCCGTCACCTCCACTCTCTGTCATTGTGCCACTCTGTGGCCTACTACTGTTTTGCCACCTCCAGAAAAGTCATTTTGCCACTGTCTGACCTCATACTGCTGCCCGTGGCTGCTGCCGTACCTCCACACTGTGTCATTGGCCCCTGTCTGACCTCATGCTGCTGCTGCCGTGACCTCCAATCTGTTCATTTTGCCACTCTGTGCTTACTCTGTTTTTGCCACCTCAGAGTCATGTGCCCCTGCCTACCTCATTTCTCCCGCTGTGGCTTCTGCCGTGACCTCCCCACTCTGTCATGGTGCCACTGTCTGACCTCATGCTGCTTCTGTGGCTGCTGCCGTGCCCTCCACACTGTGTCATTGTGCCTCTCTGTGGCCTACTGCTGCTTTTGCCACCACCAGAATGTCATTGTGCCACTGTCTGACCTCATGCTGCTGCTGTGGCTGCTGCCGTAACCTACTGTAAGTCATCTCCCGCCCTGTAAGGGCATGACAGCGTCGGCTGTGTGTGAGACAGCCGACGCTGTCATGCCCTTATAGGGCGGGAGATGACTTACAGTTCTGAAACTCAATACCTGGTGGTCTTGCTGGTTTACATTGCAAACCTACAAGGCGGCATTATGCAGACGAAGCGTAAGGTAGTGTCCTCATTTTTTTATGTAAACACGGCATGTTATGTTGTCTCTGCATCAGTAATTACCATCAAGGTATTTATCTCCCCTCAAAATTCTTGTGCCTTGCATTATTGCAGCCATTTATTTTTACTATACCCAATACTTGCCCAATTATATCTTTCCAGACTTTTCCCCTGATGATGTCATGGATATTGAAACATGTTGGGAGGGGACCATGAGGAATAACAGGGTGTTTTTTGAATTAGGGTTAGGCGGGGCGGACGGGAAAACGCCCTTATCGGGGCGATTATCCTGTATCTCTTTCAGTTAGGTAGGGGTACTTTGGGGTTTAATGGCCAGTTTTGCATATCACTCTGGTCCCACCCATGTGGTTGTTGTTTCCCTCCCACAGTGTTTTTGAGCTCTTCGAGATTGATCACGATATTTTAATTATACTTAATAAAAGTTATTTTTTAGGACCGATTTTTCCTCTTTAAATTGTATTCTATATATGCTGGTCAAGAGGTTTTGGTACTATTGATAGGGATCTACTAGGTACATTTGTTCTTGTAAAAATAAAAAAAATTGTAGAATAACTGGGCAGGAAAAAGTGTTTGTTGCAAATGGCGCCGCAGCCCGCCAGTCGGGCTTCGGGCGCATTCGCAACCCTTTGTGTGCCCCGACATTGGGGGAGTGGCGCCGCGGTCTGTGTATCGGGATGCGAGCGCACTTGCTCCCCAATGCATCTATACTCACCCAGCCGTGCTCCTGTCCGTCCACATCCTCCTGCTGGCCGGTGCGTGCATCCCCGATTCTTAGGGCGCGTGCGCCGGCTCTCTGAAATTTAAAGGACCAGCGCGCCGATAATTGGCTAATTGCTGGGCGCTGTCCCTATATATCCCAGTCACTTCCATCCATTCCCCGCTGGAACTTTAGTGCTATATGCCTCTTTTTTTTTTTATAAGGCTTTATTTATAAACATTTTAAAATTGTTTTGTTTCAAGAAAATTCAACACACGCATCACATTACATCAATACATTCTTTCACAAGGCATTAAAAGTATTACATAGAACAAAATGATAAATACGTTCATATTTTAAATAGATCTTCAGTTAAGATGTTCTGGTGTCTGGCCATATCAATTCACCTGCATAATTTTATTAGGGGGTACCGAAGCACCGGGAAACACGATGGATTTCACAACAAAAAGCAGGGAAAAAACTCCCAGCTTTCCCTCTGCACAAAACGAATGAGGATTATCCCGATGCACTCTGCATCCCCTGAGCGTATTTGTCTCTAGTCATATGTATTGCCATTGCATCTGTCGCAACTATCACGTTTTTCATTCACTCTAACACATTCATGCCATTCCATCCCTGGTCTGCCACATTCATTCATGACTATTCCCCACAGTCAGTGCTGCAACCCAGTTATCCCATACCAGTGAGAATCTCTTAGGGATGCCCCTAACAGCGTAGTGGTCCCTTTTATCTGGGTAACTCTGCATTCACCAGCTGTTTTTTCCACTGTTCTATAGAAAGGGACCCTTGGAGGTTTCCAATTTAGAAGGATAGTTTTTCTAGCATAGAAGAGTAGTAACCCCGTACAGGTACGTTCGGCCTTACCGGGATCAGTTCTTTTCCCCTAAGCCCAAAAGGCTATTTTCCGGCGACAACACGTTAGGAAAACCCAGTCTTGATTTAAGAAAATCATGGATCTCTCTCCAATAACTCTGTAGGATCCCGGGAATTCCCATGTCATATGAAAGAAGGTACCTCCTCCTCACCAATCTTGGGGCAGACCGCAGAAGATAAACATTTCATTTGATATAACCGAACAGGCGTAAGATAAACCCGATGGAGCCATTTAATTTGAATTAACTGATCTCTGGCAATAACTGACATTCGCCAGGAGGATCTCAGTTCCGAAATTGCCTCATTCGGCATAGCTGGGATATCTTGCTGCCACCCTGGGCCCAAAGAGACCATCATTGGAGAGGTCTGGCAACTCATAATGGCCTTATAAATAGTGGATACTGGTTTCTGAAGGTTTTGTCCTCTCAAAATGGATTCAAGATATCCATAACTGAGATGGACCTGTGTTAAACCGAACTGGGTCGTACAGGCGTGTCTCAGCTGTAAATATCTGAAAAAGGATCCCCTCGGGAGAATGCCTCTTGAGAAAGCATTCCTTTGCCTCGTTCCTGATCTCTGTGTACCGAACCTTTGGCTTCCGTTTTCCGACCTCCAACCTTTGCCGCCTTTCCTGACCTGTCTGCCCGCCCCTGAGTACGACTTTGCCCGACGTCTTGGTACCACGCTGCACCTCGGCTTCCTCCGCAAGCTCGCCATGTCAGGGGTAGCGACCTGGTGGAATTCCGCCGCAGCAAGTCCATCCCGCTTTGCGGCGGGCTACGGTGAACACTGGGATCTGCTTAGACTCCGCTCCCTGGCGTGGCCTATACCACTGCTTGCGGCAGTCCAGAGGATCCACTACCCGCTCATCCATTACAGTTTTATTGCGTTCAAACCTGCATGTACTAAAGAAAAGGAAAATGTACCTAGTCAGAAAGGAGGGTAAATAACCTGGTCAGAAACTGGATAAAATAAATGTCCACTCTCATACTCCATGTTTATTTAAAATTAGTTCAATATTTTGTGCAATAAATTCATTTTTTAAACATATCTTTATTCATTTTTGTCCATACAAATTGTAATACAACCTGTGTAAGGAAGGAAAAAATAATTCTATAGCAGTGCAGTGTTTTATCTTCTTCATTTATTATTAAATATTTTCAATTTTTAGTTGTAATTTTTACAACACCATTGTCACGGGGGTCGCGGGCTCCGCTGCCCCCCGCGACCATCCCCCCGCTCGCGGGGGTCCGGCGCGGCGGCCCGCGACCACCCCTCTGCTGGCTCGGCCTCGGCGCCGCCTCGCTTACCCGGCCGCGCTCCGGTGAACGCCGCTCCTGCCTGTCCCGGCCGTCGTGCGCGTGGCCATTGCTTAAGGCGCGCGCGCGCCGGCTTCTCTAAATTTAAAGGGCCAGTGTCCCGATAATTGGTCATTATCGGGCGCTGGTTCTATTTAAGGTATCCGCCCCCAGTACTTCCTGCCAGTCTGTTGATGTGCTTACCTAGTGTCTAGAGAGTATTGCTGTTCCGTCCTGATTACCCGCCTGCTTACGTTTCCTGACCTTGCCTGTTTGCCGCCTGCCCTAACCGACTGCCTACCTCTGACCACGAACCTCTGCTGCCTGCCCTAACCTTCTGCCTGTCCCCGACTACGCCTCCGGATTACGTTTCTGTACCACGCTGTACCCCGGCTGCCTTCGCAAGCAAGTCACGTCAGGGGTAACGACCTGGTAGCCTCACGCCGCAGCAAGTCCATCCCGCTTTGCGGCGGGATCTGGTGAAAACCGGGGGCTACTTAGATTCCGTTCCCTGGCGTGGCTTAGCTATCACCGCTTGCGTTGGCCCAGTGGATCCACTCCCACGTCACAACCATGACCCTATGTACCTGTCTATTTCATTCTCCTACACATGGAACTAATCTTGACACCTATTTTCACAACCGAGTCTGCCAATCTTTTTTTTTTATCCCTGATTACCATACTCTCAATTTCTAAATTGCCAGACATATCCAAATGAAAATATTTGGCAAATTTGATCCCAATAATAACAAAGTTTGGCACATCTCTGGGTATGTATGCACTTCATGGTTGTAATGCTGGTATGCTTGCTCTCGGGTGCATGTGGCCCCCAAAATTTCTATTGTGTTTTGATGATCCCCAATTCAAATATAGGTTAGTCCAGCCCAAATTTTTAAAACCAACAATAAGAATTTTTGGGAATGTTTACCCATCCCCCCCCCAGGTGAAGGCAAAGTCCATGTTTGCTCTCCAGTGTAATTATTGTAGGCGAGATCTGCTCATGGAAGAAGGTCAACTCCATTGCCCTGGGAGTTACAACATTTCTGAGGAAAGATCATTCTCTTCTTTTTTGGATTATATGCATGGGAGAGTGGCTGTATCTCTATCAGTCTTCATTCTGCCCATCTATTTCAGGCTATTTTAGTCAGAACATAATATAGCTGGAACTCACTTGCCCTGAAAAGTATAGAGAACTAGTCTAGATACAAAGAAAGATAAATCTGTGTAGCTTAGGTTCCCATTGGAACTGAGGGACCTTACCCCTAGTCCCCAAAAATTTTATCTCAGAAAATTTTTATATTGAGTTTTAGCAGGCTTCTTTTTAAAATAAAATAGCAAAGTTTATGTGTATTCCTTATGGGTGCTAAATGATGAGGAGACTAAACTGTCATCCTACTATAACACCACATAGACCTAAAAATGAGACAAAGATATATAGTTCTATACAAATTCTTGGAAGATGGCAAGGACATTACTGAGCCCAAGTATTTGGTGATGAGCCCAAAAGCCATTTGTCAGGATACATTCGTCTGGGCAGCCTTCCACCCGTTTAACGCAACAACCTGCGAGGGTTAATAGGTCTGGACTCAGACCACACCCTGGGAGAGGTGCTGCTCCTGAGCCAGGAGTGAGAGCTCTCAGGACCAATCGGAGGGCCCGGATGCTGCATCAATCTGCTGCAGGGGCGGTGTCCGGGCAGACCTGTTAAACCTCCCATTTCCCTCCAGGCTTTGCCTGTCCAAAGGTGTTTCCCTTCTTGTTTCCCTAAGTCTTGTGTATTGTAGTCTTCCTGTGTTTCTGACCTCGGCCTGTTTCTGACCTCGCTTGTTGCCTCTGATTGTGTACTGCGCTCCTGATCGTGTTTGGACCCCGGCTTGTTTCTGACCTTCCACTTGGATTTACGTTTCTTGGCTTTTTCCGTTACCGCCACCGTTTACGACCCGGGACTATTGACTCTGCGTTTTCCCTGATGGCCCTTCACTTAGCAGCATAGGGGCTGTGGTCCAGTTGGGGTCTGCCTCCTAGGGCAGCACGCCAAGTAGGCAGGGACAGTGGGCTGGGTGGCAGTCAGGGCCCATTGCACCTCCTCTGACGTGACAGTTTGACAGGACACTATTTCTCTGCTTTCCACGCACCATGAACCGCATGATTGCAATAGTAGAGCAAATGCAGGGGCTTACCCAGTTGGTCCAGGATTTGGCCCTGATAGTGCAGCAGCAGGAGACCCCCCAGGGTACCCCGCAGGCTGGGAGTCCTCCGGCATCACTTCCCTCTTTTGTTGAACCCCCTATTCAGTTACCCAAGAGGTTCTCAGGGGACAGAAAGGCCTTTTTGGTGTTTAAGGAGGGATGCCATCTCTAATTCCGTCTCCGCCCACGTACCTCAGGTAATGAGGAGCAGCAGGTGGGAATTATTATGTCCCTACTCCAAGGGTCCTCTCAGGAATAGGCTTTCTCACTACCCCCCGACTCGCCTGAGTTGTCTTCAGTGGACCGTTTTTTCGACTCTTTGGGGCTTTTTTTTGACGATCTCGATAGGGAGGCAGTGGCTGAGACACGCCTCACCACTCTAAGACAGGGCAAAAGGACGGTGGAGGAGTATTGTTCGGAGTTCCGGTGTTGGTGTGTTCCGTTGGGTGGAATGACCCAGCCCTTAGGTGCCAGTTCAGAATTTTGGGGGTTTGCTGACCATGTAAAAGACATGTTGGTGGCTTATCCATCCCCTGGCACACTTGATGGGGCTATGGCTTTGGCTGTACGCTTGGATAGATGGTTTAGGGAGAGATGCCGGGAGAAGATGTTTACTCCGTTACCCCGCGTTACTCCCCTGCCTCGTTCTGTCACCTCTCCAGGACCCCCTAATGTTGAGATACCCCCGAGGAGCCTATGCAATTAGGAGCCTCATCTGCGGGCCCAGTCAGTGACCACAGGATTCCACGTTGCATCCGTGAGTGCCCCCAACAAGAGGACCCAGACGGAAGACTCCAACGCCTAGGTGGCTCGCGGGAGTGACACCTAGGCGAAACAGGTTTTTTCCCTAAGGTGTAAAAAAAAGTTGCTGCTTCCATTTTAAGATTTCGTATCTTTCCAGGTCGGGTTTTCCGGGAAGTGCCTTTGTGGATTCGGGATCAGCTTCCAATTTTTTGTGGAGCATAGTTCGTTAAGCTTCGGGGCCTTACCTGGAGGCCTCTATCTGATTCTTTGCAGGTTTGGCGATAGATTCCCCCCCTTGGTCAAAGGCAAGATCCCAAAATTTCACTTGACCAACAAATTTCACTCCTGACTTTAGATGCTGATGGGTCTATGCACACTGAGAGGTGTATCCTGTTTATCATGGAGGGCTTACCTACCGATGTGGTGTTAGGGTTGCCCTGGATTCAGAAGCACAACCCTGTGTTTGACTGGAATTCTGGAGAATTAATTAGGTGGGGTAAATAATGCAATAATCAATGTCTTCCCAACCCCACCACCCCCCCCCCCGATCATCCTTGGTATTGTGGAGATTGAGCAGATTTCTGCCTTTATTTCGTGACCTGGCAGGAGGTCTTTTTTTCATTTGAGCCAATCTGAGGAGATTACCCCCGAATTAGGTCCTATGATTGTGCCATTGAACTTTTGCATGGGGTGAATCCGTAAGGGCAGGATATACAATCTGTCTATGTCCGGAGCAAGAGACTGACATGAAGCAGTACCATTGCATTAAAAGTTTCAGAAAGGCCACATCACGGGGCCATCGGTGTCGCCTTGGTGTCTGGGGTTCTTTTTTGTCAGATAATATGATGGGAGTCTGCGCCATTGCATAGATTACGGGAAAACTATATAAGGGTATTGGTTAAGAACCAATACCCCTTACCTTTGTTTCCTGACTGTTCCATCAGATACCACGGGGGAAAAGTGATTTCCAAAATGGATCTCACAGGGGGCTTACAACCTTTTTCGGATCAAGGAGAGGGACAAATGGGAAAAGACAGCACATTTAATATCCGGATGGAGGGCCATTTTGAATATTTGTTATGCACTTTGGGCTGTGTTATCTCCATGCGGTCTTACACAGAACCTAGTTAATATTGTTTTACTGTGATCTCAATTAGTCCCTGTATGGTTGTTTATCTGGATGACATCCTAATTTATTCGACGGATTGGTAGTCACACGTTAACAAGAGTACGACAAGTTTTCGTATTGAAGGTAAAATCGTTTGTTTGTCAAACTTGAGAAATGTGTTTTCGGGGGGGTTCAGGAGATGGTACCTTTCCTGGAATTTATTTTTGACTCGGAAAACTCGTTCCGTATGGATCCCGGGAAGGTTCAAGCTATTTCCCGATTGGGTTCGGCGTAGTCCTCCCTGAAAGCCTTACAGAAGGTTCTCTGCGGCTTTGCCAATAATTATTGAAAATTTATTCGCAAATTTTTCTGTTCTCGTGCCGGCTCATTAACCTGATATGATTAAAAATGGGGGTTAATATCAGTAAACTGGCAACCAGAGGCTTATTAAAGCTTTCGAAAAGCTACAGCAGTGTTTTGTTGCAGCACACCTTAGGTTGGGTTAATGCCAATCATACCAATACCTTCGTCGTTGAGGTAGTCGCTTCGGAGTTTGGGGCGGAGGCAGAGTTCTATCTAAGGGGTCGGCTCTGCTTCTTAACCAATCTACGGACCGTGTGCCAATTACTTTTCCCGTCAAATTATCCTCTGCCGAGAAAATTATTGATGTTGGCACAGGGAATTTGTGGCTTATTATAGGGGGCTTTCGAGGAATGGTGCCTTCCGCGAGGGTGCTAGACAGTCACGGTCCTAACCGATAATAGAACCATTCCTTTTTAGAGAACGCGTTTAATAAGGTTTGGCATTTGTTCTTACTCGTTTAAACTTTGATGGTTACATACAGACCCGTTTCTAAGATGTTTTGAAGCCGGATGCGTATGTCTAGAATTTCTGTTGCAGTCACTCATCTCAGGATGATCCGTGCCATTTTACCATAAGAGGTCCGTGTGTCTCACGCCTTCTCCCCTGACTTAGCCACGGAGACTGAAGACTCTCCGGATATGAGACCTGTTGATTTGTCCTGTTTATAAGGTCTTTGTTCCACCACTCAGTTTCGGTTACGATTAGGGATGACGCGAATTATAATCGGACAAAGTTGAATTAGGCGCGGTTTTTAGGTTTGATCGGAAAATGTCCGAATCACGCGATATTTTAGCGTGTGAATATGCGCATAATCCTATTACTATCGCGCCATTTTCGCCGGCTTCATGTCATTTCTGAGTGGCGCCATAGCAAATCTCAGCTTAGAGCATTTTTGAGCAGGGTCCGAAGCTGGGTGTGCGACGTCATGAACTGTGATGTGTATGGTTGTCATGGCTGGAAAAATCATATTGTCCTCGTTTTACATAGAACAGCGTTTCCTGTTCATCATCAGTGTTTCCGTGTCTCTCAATAGAGCAGGATGTGTGCTAGATCTCTATCCTATAACAGCTCAGATCAGAGGACACAGTTCTCTTTATTCTTACAGACAACTTTGCTTTTATGCTGTGAACATTAGACTCCATAGGGTAGATTAGAGGAATTTCATGTCTCTAGTTAGTTAGCCAGAGACTTTTAAAGAAGACATCTAGCACTGTACAGCAGTGGGGCGGGGCGGTGGGCAAAACACAGTCAGGAAGGCGGCTTTTGAAAAGAGAGTGTATATTGTGCAGCCCAGACTTGCTTTGATCAGCATTTTGAAATGGCTTTTTTTTTTTTTTACCAGTTCTGGCCCAGCACACCTGCACCTGAGTGTGATAATTGTACCTTTTATTTTGTCGGCAGCCCCCCAGTTTTGTTCAAAGACCCTCCTTGTACCTTACATTAGGATACAGAAAATTTTTCTAGTAAAACTGCTGTTGTATTTCATTGGTGCAAAAACCAACATTTATTTTCCGTATAACTTTTAAATAGGTGTTTTTTTTCACTTTGGCCGCAGCCAGGTTTGTTCAAAGACCCACCTTGTGTACTAAATTAGGATATAGAAATTTGCTAGTCAACTGCAGGTGTATTTCATATGTGTAAAAAACCATACCTTTTATTATCCGCATAATCTTTTAAATAGGTCTTTTTCACTTTGGCGCAGCCCAGTTGGTTACAAAGACCAAACCTTGTTATTATATAGGATACTAGATATTTTCTCAGTAACTGCAAGTGTATTTCATAGGGCAAAAACACAACCTTTTATTATCCGAATAATAACTTTTTTAAATAGCTGCATTTCACTTTGAGCGGCAAGCAACAGATGTTTTTTTCCGTTCAATGAGCTCCACCATGTACTTAAATTGGAATACAGAAATTTTGTGGTAAATGCTGTTCTTGTTATTTCATTAGTGCAAAACCAACCGTTTATTATCCATATAACTTTTAAATAGCTGTATTTCACATTTGTTGCGGCCAGTTTGTTCATAAGAGGCACCTTGTACTTAATTTGAATCCAGAAATGTTCGCCTGTGGTATTCTTGCTGTTGTATTTCATTGGTGCATAACCCTACGTTCTTTGTTATCCGTATGAATTTAAATATAGCTGTATTGCACGTGGTTCGTGGGCCCCTCAGTTTTTTTTTTTCAAATAGCCACGTTTTTGGTACGACACAATTTTGATACGAAAATTTTTCTAGAGTAACTGTTCTAGTTTGGTATTGCTGCAAAAAAATGCATGTTCTCATCCAGTAACTTCTGAATAGTTTTATTGCGCTCGTGTGGAATCTCAGTTTGGCAGCAGATAGCGCCCTTCAGGGGCGTTAGCTAGGCTGTTTTATTGGGGCTCGGGCCCCGATAAAACCCCCTGTGCCAACGTGGTATCCGGGCTCCAGGCCTATGCCGCTGGGGCCTGGAGCACCAGGATGGTATCTCAGCTGCCAATGTGCGTCCGCCACTGAACGCAACACACAGCTGAGGGCTTATGCGGGGCACAGAGAGCGAGCGCTCCCTGCCCAGCAGTCTGCCTGTCGGTACCCACAGGTCCTAAACGCGATGGGCTCCCGGGGACACTCACAGCGCTTGAGGTCAAGCCGTCGGCCCCGTGCGCACCCGCTCAGCCGGTGCAAGCGTCGGATGACATCACGTCACTCACAAATAGCTGCCTGTCCTCGGGCGCACAGCCGCCGTCATAGCTGTGCGCTCCGAAGAGCCATGACGGCAGCGAGCGCCGTCCGGCACTCGAAGAGGACCAGACGCGTTTAAGCGCTCGCCCGGCCCAGGGTGTTCACGGTGAGTCATTAATGGTGTTATTTTTATTTTTTATAGCCGGTTTTTCCATGCTCATGTGCCCCTATTTTGCATGGACGCGTGGCCCCACAAGTTCCCTGCCTAGTGCCACATATTATGCACTGGCACCACTGTGGACCCCCCCATATCCCTTCACCATGTGCCACGTTTTATATGCATGCCAATGTGGCCCCCCTTCATCCCTGCCCTGTAGACCACCTACCTAGTCTGTGGCACCCCCTTTTCATATACGGAGTGTGCCACTCTATATGACCTGACCTAGTAGCCCCACTGTTATGACTGCACCTGCTCCTATTGTGCACATTTCTCCTAATACCTGCTAAGGTGGCCACCCATATTTCTGGACTGTGACCACCCCACTATTATGACCATGTGCCACCTTTTTTTACTGCCGGGGGCACCAACATGATACTGACTCTCGGTGTCAAACCAATTTTACCTGCCCTGTGCCACCCATTTACTGTTCTGTGACCCACTATATTAATGCAAGGCTGCCCCCATTATCCCCTGCACGCTGTGTCTGGCACCCATTTCCACCCTGCCTGCTCACTGTTAGCGCCACACACAACATAAGATGCCTAGTGCCACCCATCTTATACCGTGCCCTGTTTCCCCCTTATCATACCTGCCTGTGCAACCCCCTTATTACCTGCATGTGCCCACTCATACCACCTGACTACGCCTGGTCACCAATATCTATTCATGACACACATAATTGCTACCATATATGACCGACACTGGCCCACTTTTACATCGCCTGAGTGGCCAACACACATCTATTCTGGCTCATCCAACCACACCCACACCCCCCCCCTCAACCGCGTGACGACACCCTGTATTAGGCCAAACAGATAATATTGGGTACCAGCTGTCCCTACACGTGCACGATGCACCGGCCGGGCCCCCCTCAGTTTCTCTGCGCCCCCGTCCAGTCTACACCCTGGTCTCCCGATGATGTACTGCCACACTCAAGTTGCCCACATAATTACCCTGACATCTGTGCCTCACTTAGATACCTCAGGTGATATTATATGCTATCCAGCTACCGCACACCACTGAATTTGCGATAAAAATTTGCGTATTTTTTATCCTATATTCATATAAAAAGAAGATTTCCAGAAATATACTTTAGCAAAGCACCAGTTCACAAAATTAAACAAGATCTTGTGACTACAGTCGAAGGAAAAGAGGGAGTCGTGACAGCTATCGCCCGTTTCAGGGCTTTAGCATGACTCAAAGCCCCCCTCTTATCTTTGCATTGTCAGAGTCAAAATGACAACTCCTCCCCAGTATTTTTTATTACATTATAAGCAACAGTCATTACGACATTAGTGAGAACACTATTCACTTAATTAATTGCTCCCGAAAATCTCTTACCCTGTGTTGCCCGATGGCGCACACCAATAATCCGCCGTGGAGTAAACTACATCAAAACTAGAGTAGCCTACGGCAGCGAGCCAGGAGCACTAGATGAAATCATCTTCCGGTCATTGACGCAGTGAGGACCTCAGGCTAGTATTTGGGCAAACTGGAACTCCGCGGCACATGCGCCTTGCGCGTGCCCCATTGAGGCCCACAGCCCCGACTCATGCTCAGAGACGCGGAAAAGTAATAGGACACGTATACTATATAGTACAGTGGCACATCGTACTCGGAAGCATAATTAAACCGCTACTATGCTTATGAATGTGAAAATAACCGGCAACACAGCGGCCAAGGCCCCAGTGAGTGACGTGTGTAAAATCCATTATAATTATTCTAATGATAGGTATACATGCCAATACGCAATAAGGGGCAAAATAAGGTCATGCTCTACACTTACTGAAATACTTTTAAGCTTTAATACGTAAGTGATTGTCATACTTACAAAATAATAAATAATAAAACACTTAAAAAATATTGCCTAACCCCACCCTAATCCAGATACATATAGTTTGATTACGGATCTCAATACATGGGGAACAATCAGTTCTCGGCCGTAGCCACACCGTAATGTTTACTTGCTCCAGATGAGGAAACATTGAGTCGGATTTAAATGTGAATTTTCCAACTACGCCGCTTCCACCGAATCTATGTGAAGAACACAGCTTCATATAATTCACACTACCCCTATGCATGGATTCGGAAACACCCTGGCGTACAACCTATACAATCTTATATTACTTTAAGTTATTAATATTCAACAAGTGTATTGGATCTTGTATAATAATATGATTTCGGGATCCATAGATTTGATTGATTATTTCATAAAGATACATTGGTTATTGAATGTCATATTGTTTTTGACTCCATAGATATCTGTCCTGTGATGTTACCTAATTGTTCGCTTCCTTCATAACTGTATATTACCATGATACATTTTGCCCCATTTAATTAAATGATGGGACCTATTTCAATTCATGTAGATACGAACTAGGGATTTTACGCGTATTACTCCAGTGTACACTAAATTTCATTCTACTTTGGCAATAAATATTTCATAAGTACGACAGGGATTAGTGCCCACATCTGAAGGAAAGAAACCTTTATTTTTATAAGCATAGGTATGGCTGTTGAGGAAGTTGTTGGGGAGATGTTTTAGTTGTCCGAGAGAGTTCTCCATAGCGGTTTTTGGCCCTACGTGAATTACTTTAGCTCGGTTATGGGGGGGCCCTTCTCGTACTGAATTTCATTTATTGTTTCCTTCAATACTTTTGATAAATTTGGTTTAATACATGTTGACTATTTTTTTTATCTGAATTCTGAATTGCATACTGTAGTCATATCACAAGGAGTGGCGCTGATTATGCGCCCGCATGAGGAATGCCTTAAACGGTTTAGATTCTATGTACATTTTATTCTATCCATCTGCATAGCTCTATCCATCATGCATTTTTTAGTAGACCTTTGGGTTAAACCAGCACCCGCTGCACCCTTGCCTGTTTTCAATCTCTTTTTGCTTCTTTGATGGAATGTTTTAAATATTCTGCAGTTGCCGCCTGGCTCGCAAAAAACTCTCAAACATAGGTATGCTTTTTGAGTAGACTTGCTATGATAGATGTTTGAAATGAAGTTCTGGTGTACCTGAAGCTCCGGTTTTCTATTTGTTGACGTCACTAAACATAATTGTTTGTTACAAATGTTAATATACCTGTCCTATTTCAGGTCAGAAGGGAAAAAAATAAAAAGCTGTATGGGCGTTGATGAAGTTTTGTTGTTAAATCAGATTAAAAATATTGTTGTTGGTCTCATACAGCCTAAATTGAGGGTATTGCAGATACATATCCCTTCCAGATGAGTAGTTGATCAATAATTGTCCTGTATCTGAACATACCACTCTATCTGATGTGCTAAAGGATTATCCATAGAAAGGCGCTATAGAGTTCTTACCACCAAGCCCCATGGTATGGTATTGCCAATGAGGGACGAAAAATTCATCTCGACCCCCATTGACACCATCTGTTGTTGACCCGGGAAACCGTAGGTTCCAAGGGTTGTATCGTGACAGTATCTACCCCTTGAATAGTCTCTCAGAAAATATGGAGCCTACTAACCTGACTATATAGGGTCCTAAGTGGTCGGATACAGTGGGATTTTATTGAATCTTTTGGCAATCCGTACAGCGTGGGAATTTAGTCGAGCATTACTGACTTTTAATGTAGCATCGCTTTGTCTTTGACTAAGCTATTTTCGGATGGTCCACCAACTGTAAATTCCATCTCTCGTATTATTATTCTATGCCAATTCTCTTGTTTAAATATAAGTGTAGGATTCACTGTTATAGTTTGTTATAAGTGTTTGAGTTTATCCTCAGTATGGGAGTTACTGTTATTGCATTTTTGCTTCTCTTGTAGTCAATCTTTTTTTAGAACTACATTAGTACCCCCTTATGTTCCGCCAATCTTTATTTCTATCGCATCCTTAGATACTCTAATTGTTTTAAGACGGCTGTCTTTTTTGAGGGTTTTAGATTTAAGCGTGGAACCTTTTTTTTCTACATCGTCTTGTGTAAGGCATTCTTTTGGGCATTTTTACCTATATAAGGCCGGGAATTATATCACCATTCGATGTTGTCAGTGACGCCAGAACGTGATTTCGGGTTAGAAATTGGCGTTACGATGTAATATAAAATTACTTGATTGCATAATTGTGGCCTTTAGGTCATGTGAGATATGTTCCGGACTCTAAATCATTTAATGAGCAGAAGAGAACTATGTTACAGGGAACGAAAAAAAAAATGATCAACCATGACTTTAGTAGCGCGTATGAATATCTCACACACAATGTATTCACTGGATAGGAGAATCGACCATGTTGTTTCCCTGCCAAAAGTGCCGGCTTTACCGGAGTTAATCTCTAATAAATTTATTAATGGTCTCTTCATTGTGTATAAAATAAATCAAAATTCCTTCTTTTAGGGCATAAGATTGAGACCTAATGAGAGGACCCCAAACATGATCTTTAGACAGAATACCAGAAAAGAAAGGATTTATGTACATCCAGTGTGTTTCAATTTGTTATTTGTGTTCCTTTGTTGCCTCTGTCGTTATCATCCGTGCTTTATGCAACCTTTTTCGAGTGTTTACGTCCTCCTCTCTGTCGTTATGTCGTTTTTTTCGATCGTGATACCGTTTTTGTTTTTGGGGGGGGATATTTTTTGTATTAATGACTCAGTGTCCACCATAGTTCCCAATTCTTGATAGTTGCAATCTCTTTCACGGGTACAGATGGTAGAGGTGTCCATGAAGTCATCCGTATTCTCGACACATGCATGAATCTGAATTTTTTAGGATTCGATAAACAATTTTCTTTCTCTGTAATCTTTTCTTCAACACTTTGGTTCTATTACGGATACTTCTTTTATTAATGGGCTTAGGTTTATGCCAACTAGAGGCTAAGGAGCGGGTTCCCCCACTTCCCTCATACTTAGTCGCTAGGGTGTGAGTCATCCTACTTTCACGTTGGTTTTAATTCTTTTTTGGGATTCGCGCTCTTCAATTGTCTTCTTCTAAGTTGGTAAGATGAAAAGCTCAACTAGTAGATATGTTCTATAGTGGAATTTCAGTTTCTAATGGATTTTATGACTGCTCGGATTATAATCTACTCTAAATTGGTTTCTTTACTTACCTTGGACAATTATGTCTCATGTGCTGGGAGGGTGCACAGTCAGTTTAAAATGCGAATTCTTTACATAATCAAAGGTTTCAGAATATGACTGTCCGGTAGGGATTTTCTTGAATCCTAACGAGAACTTCTCGGAAATAATGTTTCTTTTCAATATCTAATTCCTGAATTGTCTGTCAGGTCCCACCAGACTCAGTATCTCTTGAGAGGTGTATTTTTTCAAGGATTTTAAGTCTTGCTAAAAAACTTAGCCTAAATGCTATAAATATAAAGGGTTTCTTCTGATGCGGCACTTAATCCCTGTACGTAACTCGTGTTATATTTTGTATTGCAAATGTAAGATTTAGTGATACTCTGGGGAACTACGTTCGTCTTCTATTAACGCATCTCCGCTTTATTCACGTAAGCTATCATGTAGTTTGGTGCGTAATTGACACGCTCCTTTATGTTTATATTTTATGTGGGTCAATATGCTCGCATTCTGATGTCATTTTTTTGTTACTTTCATATATGTAGTTGGTCGTGCATCTCAATAATATAGAAAGACGAGTTAAAGTAAAGCTCAAAGTAAGAGTTTTTCTTTTCTGGCGCATAACTCATATGATATAGTATGTAACTTTACCCATAATTGTTTCATTTAGTTAGAACTTTTAATATCTGAATCCGTTACCAATCATTTTATACAAATCCATAACTGTGATTTTACGTTTACTTTTAAGGGATTTATGGTTTTAGAAAACAGTGTGTCCTGTTCCAATTGGGGTGGGTGATGCTTGAAGTTATTTCTCAGAGAATAGGAGAAGCAGTATTGGATTATGATTAAATAATCTGGTTTCCCTTTATTCTGGAATAAATTTACGACGTGATGTCGGAGATCTTGGTCCCATTATGGTGTTCCAATCTAACTTGTCCTGGATTATGGCGGTTTGCATTTTTTTTTTTTTTTTTTTTTTTATGTTGTAAGTATTTACTTTTAGTTATTCTTATATGTATGTAGTTATGTAGAGCCTTGTCTTTTTCTTGCCCCTTTCGTCATATTCGGCACTCTATTCTATAATACATTGAAGTTTATATTGGATTGTACATCTAATCTCTGCCCCTGTGTTTCCGTTTATCCCACTTCAGTTCGCCGTTGTGCGTTTTTTTTTCTGCACTCACGTTGGCACTATTTTACGGTCTCCTTTTATTTCTTCCGCAATCTGCTGTGCATGTTGGGCCCTCGTATGGGCTTGCGCCACATGCGCTTTGCCGCGCGAGTTCCCGTTTGCATTACTCTAGCATGTTGGCTCCGCTACTGAGACTGGGACCCAGGATATGTTGTCATCTCCGGGCTGCGCCGTAGCGCTACTCTTAGTTTGTTTGTTTTACTCGCGCGGATTAATGGGTGGCGCCCACAGAACTGCAAACACAGGGTAAGTGTCACGTGCGGGCAATGTATTTAGATTGTGTTCTCCAAATGAGTTAATGCTCAGTCTTTTCATTGTATAATTAGTCTGTACTTCCTTTTTGTACTCTGAACATGCTCATGAGTTAGGCGCATTGTATTCTAAGCCCGATAAGCGTTCTGCATGTCATATCCCTCTGTGCTCTCTGCGGTCATGTTCTAAATATAAGTGTTTAGTGTAACTGGTGTGTGCTTAAAGTTTTTTTCGGGGGGGTATAAAATTATATCTTTGTTTATGTAATTAATTTATCATTACGATAGTTTTTTTAGCTGTGTCTGGTGCGGTGCCCTGGATAACTTCAATTCTTTTCTCTGTGACATTGTTGCCTGTGTCTCTTGCGGACTTGCTTCCCGTGCACTGACATAATTCCATGCGCGGGGATTGTGGGTGGCTTACCTTTATATTCATTTACCTGCCTCAGTGGCCTTTATATCTGCTCAGGTGCCACTATATTCTGCACTCCAGTGCCCCCTTATACTGCCTGCTGGCACCCATATACCTGCCTGTGGCCCCCATTATAGCATGCTGTGGAACCTTATACTGCTTCAGTAGCACCCTATATTACTCACTGAGGGGACCTGCTTTTCATAAACATTAAGGATAGTTGTGGAAGTGTGAGGTTTCTAAGATATTTTGTCACTACTAATTCAGGGCACGAGTATTGGCACCAGGAGCAAATTCAGCAATGAAGGTGTGAAACCAGGATGGAGAAGAAAACGGGATACGTGAACGACGCTGATCAGAAAAGACGTATCCAGTGTCGTACTATATCGTAACAGCAGGGTATATCTCATTATATGTCTGCTGGATGGTCTACATTACAACACTAGTATTACCACTATACTGGCCCCCTGTATGCGGGGCGGTATATGATAATCAGAGCACTGTGTTCTCGGGTGTCTCACCTCTATTGGTCCCACAACGGTTATGGACGAGTCCGGTTTATGTATATCTGACCCTAAGTGCACAGATGTTTGCCCTCACATGGATGGCTAGGTCGACGTAACCCCCCCCACCTCCCGAGTCAGGGTATGCAGATTAATGTTTGGAGCCTTAAGTAGAAATAGTTTTCGTGGTCTTGGTTTTGTAGGAGTGTTTTTAGTCACATTCACTTGTCTGGTAAGATTTGCTCCTATGTATCGCGTGATTATCTTGGTGACTGTTTAGGGGGTTATTGTCATGATGGAAGGGAGATGTTCTGAAAAAGTAAAATTTTGTCTATTTCGGCTGATTTTTACTGTTCAGTGACTGCTGAGGGTGGTTGGGATCTAGTGTGGAGACCTTAGACTCTGTGCCAGAAAATTAGTGACAGGAAACAGAAGGTTTTTCTCACTAGTTAAAAAAAACAATCCCGCAGCTTACTACTATACTGAGGGCGAGCGAAAATAAACACAAACGGGCCGAAAAGCCCCGGATAGTTTTAGGGACCCTAGCAAATTGCATCCCTGGCGCCTTTCGTAGGATATTTTGTTGTTTACTATCAATCTCCTAGTCCTACTGTGGGCAGTTGTAAATCCCTGGGACTAATGGATAGAAAACACCTGTTGTTTTTGTCTTTGTTTCATTCCCACCAGACCGCATTTCATCAGGTATATTCGCTAGAATGAAGAAACAATTCAGTTTCTTATCCTAAGTTGGTGTAGGAAATTTGAGGTGAATTTAAGAATAGCTGTGTGATTTGACGTCTTTAAATTAGAGATTGTCATAAACACTGATTCAATCCTTCTTAAATTTTTATCTTTCTAAACATGGACAAAAAATGCAGGTGGTTAAGCAAGCAAAGGGGGGGGGACTGGGGTCTCTGGACATGGCACGGGCCCTAGAGGTACCGAACAACGAGAAATAGAGAAGGTGCTACTCTCTCACAGTGCTGGCGACAACCACAAGCCTGCCGGATACCCTGTCTGTTTCAGGACCGTCAGGCATGTGATCGACTGTGTTTGTGTCAGGGCCCTGTGATATTCAGGTAATGTACGCTGTCCGCCTAATCTGTTTTGCTTTCAGTGGTTAATGCAACCTGCATCCAGCAGTTACTTTCCCATCATCCTCCGTCACTGCGCAACAAATGTCTGTCTTTCATCATCGTCAAGAATCCGTCACAACTATGAAGCGATAGGAAGCACAAATGTCAACTCGTGTACTATCCAATGTGGATAAGATTCACATTTTCTGAAGACCATTTTTGATGGCAAATTACGGTTGGGTCTGCGTGTGTCGAGAAGGCATTTCACAATAAGATAAAGAAGGCCTTGACCGAGGATGTTTTTGTTTACCCCCCTGCTCTGACGCCCAAATCGATTGATGCACTTCAAGAGGTGGAGAAGGAAGCCATTCACAAAAATCCCGGGCTGGTCGGCAACGGCTTTGCAGTGCATGTTGACTTGTAGCCCGCAGCTCACAGGATGCAGTAATTTAAGACGAGGAAGTCAACTGTGTTGATGATGTTGATGACGGGACATTGCGGTTCCAATGTGGTCTTGTTCAGCCAGGAATTTGCTTGCGTCGCGATTCATCACTGAAGAGGAGCCGAAAAACGACCCGCTTGGGTTATTAGTGTCTGTTACGGTCCTTCCTCAAAAAGGGAGGACCGAGTGCAGTCACACAAGTCCGCTGAGATTTATGCCAGCCACGATCAGCGGACCAACACCGGGGCTTCACCTCGCATTATCGCCGTCCAAAAAGGTCAAGGAACTTCTCAAGATGGGCCTTTTTTCGAGCAAGCCATCTGATTACACCCCACTGTGATGTCATATGCCCGCCTTTGCTCCGTAAACGCCATCCGTTACGTGTGGAAAAGAATCTTAGTGTTTAACCACCACCCACATGTCTAGTAACTTGCAAGCGAATGCATGAGTTGAAATGTAGGGAGCACTTGGCCAAAAAGTGGCCACCCCGTTTGCCGGGCTTCCAACCACTGTCCACACACCGCCCTAATCCTACTCCGGCTCCACTAAGCGTTCCTCAGCTGCCGATGCCTCTACTGTCGTCCATGATCCAAGGAGTCAGCCTCAGACTTTCAGCACCTAACCACCGCCCACACCGAAGTACCAACTAGCACCACCAGAGAACCATTCCTTCACCTTCTCCTTCCTCTACTAGTTGACAGCAACGACTTTCCTTACTGCGGAATGGTTCTAGAGGCCAGCCTTCTGTCTAACCAGGTTTCTGGGCGCAGATGAAACACTTTTAACAAAACCATTCCCAAAGCCAAAGCCGCTGAATGTCGGGCATTGCCAGGCCTTTGGCCTTTGAAAATGTTGCCTTTTCCGTCTGCTGGTACAACAGATGGGTTATGACACGTCATGGCCCTCTGCTGCCCCACTATACCAGTTTGCCGAGCCTGGCATTTCTTTCAGAAAAGCCGTCTGCCCTTGCCAGCTACGGTCTGTCATCTAAAATTTCTAACGCGCAGTTAGTCTGCATCTGTGTCTGGAAAGTCCATCTGACCCTCCGGATCTCCATGATTAGTAACGCACACGGCCCAAGGCCGCTATAATCTCCTGTGAAAGCTCACTGGGTGGACGTTGGATCAGTTGAATGGTCTATAGGTGGGGTAATGGTGGCTCCTCAGTCTCGGTGCACACCCCTTTCAAAAACCGCAGGATCGGTGCTGAGTTATTTCCCACCAAAAGTCTATCTGGTGGAATCAGTGCCAATAGTAGAAACCAGGCCGCGTTGAAATTAAATCTGTATCTTGCGAGGAACGTTCAACACCACAGGTCAAGGTGCTGTCGGTCGGACTCTTCGCAACGAGACGCCTCCGAGCGCTGGCTGGGGTGACAAGAAACCTTAGTGCTAGGACAAGGTGGTGTGCGATAACGGGTCGAATCGAAAATCTGATGGCCGCCATTAAGATCGGTAGGCTGGAGCACATCACCTTGCCTTAGGCACATGTCATGTACATCATCAGTCCAGATTATTTTCTAAAGACGCTACCGGGTCGGGTACTGCAGGCTGGGAAGGCGCTCGACGGTACGGGTCCTGAGCCTCTCACCTTTCCGCCTCGTTCGCACCCTGCTTCAGTCACAGACCTGGCACCAATGCCGTCTGCATGAGTCAGCTCCCGGCACTCCAAGTCAAAAACGTCTCATGTGACATGGCAATCTCGCTGGAATTTACCCCCTCCACATGCTCCAGGGATCTGTGGCAGCTGCGCATTGCCATTACGCAGTCACGAAGTGATACATGGCCTTGACAAGCAGCTGTACGCGGACCTCGGGCGTTGGTGCCACCAAGAGTGTGGATGGCAGGTGAAAGTGCTCTGCACCATCCTTGCCTGTTTTGAAGAAAGGGGAGCCACCAAAGTGTTTTTCAGTGCGGTTCTATTGCCTGTCAGCTATGGCTTTTGCTGGATTCTTTTTAGTTATGGAATGATGGTCTGGACTCTCTTGAAACAGTCATTGGTTTTTTGCCTAGCAGCAACGGCCTGGGAGAACTGGGACAACAGATGCCGGGAGACCTTTTCTCTCTCCGTCGTAATCCAGAAGCGTCCACCGACAGTTTGCACAATGCTTTGTTCGGTCATTTCTTTAGGGAGTGGTTCGTTGTGGTCCAGGGGCTTTTTAGTGCAATCGGGGCACCTCAGCTCTCAGGTGTGCATCCATCTGGAATGTCATGGGCTGACCGTTTGAAGCATGTGCAGGAGGAAGCGGAGGAGGAGGATGAAGGTATTCCTGGACACCGTCGTGTTACCGTTTCCCTGCTTTGAAAGAGGTTTGGCACTAGTTTTGAGGTGGATGTGTGAGAAGATGAGGAAGATCAGTTGTTTTGCTAGTGCCCCTCCACAAGATGCTTGGTAAAATCAAGGACTGCATCTCTCTCATGACCGTGATTGGATGCTCATTTCTTCCGCTCCAACTTGCATTCCCTCGCATTAAGGCCCTCTCAAAACGAACAACAGAAGTTACTGGGTGTGCCCACCCATCTCGATACAACCAGGTACAACAGCAAAACTCAGCACTTTCCTACATTCAAACACCACTACCCAAATAAGTGTAAGAATGCAGAAATTGTGGAGATGTGATGTTGATTGATCATCTGTGACATTCTGTTGGCATCTGCTTCACGTTCATTCAAATGTCACAGTGGAACACGTCCAGCAATCGTCGATAGCAGTAGTGTGCCATGTCCATTGTTGCCGTATAGCGGCCCCTGCTGCTGAAGAGCATTGTCGGCAGAGCTATTGGCCGTGACCTCTAGGCAACTCTTATTTACACACCTCAAAACGCATGTAATGCTGCGGCAAGCAATACAACAACAGAGACCTGCTTTAGATCATGGTGCTTCGACTATTCTGAGTACCCTCAACCACCGATGTTTGGGATATATTTCACGGACCCCAATCATCTTCTGGGTACTCCACATAAATGGATCATCGTAATGGCCTGAGCTCGCTGGCCAAGTCATTATGAGCTGTTGTCCTGCCCAGCTGCCAGCTGCGTTCACATCACTGATGCGGACCTTCTGCTCAGCTGGAGGAGCATTACGACTAATGCATCCGGCTTTCCACAGATAATATGAACGTTTGACTTTATAGAGAACTCTGTATACAGGCATGGAATCTATGATGATGTTTGTGGCCCCTCAAATTGCCAAGGAGGTCACGTTAGTTGCTCGGGTTTTTACTTACACATTCCTATTCCAAAAAGAAAACTGGTCCTCTTGAAAAAATATTTTTTTAAAATGAATCTATTCTCTAACTGCAAGTTTCATTACTCTGTTCACCAAATACGTTAATTTTGCTGGTTTTGCAGGTTAGGAGACACAAAAATGTACAAGGTTTGATGAAAAAACAAACAGTAATTAATTTAATCACCTTCATCTTTAGATTTTTTTCGCCGTTTTGGTCAATGGATTCTCTGGAGGGGTCATGGTGCTGTGAGTTACAGCTGTTAATCATGGTACCTTTTGTACACGAAATGTGGCTTTCTAAATAGCATTTCTCCATTTCACAATTTTTAACAGTGGTGAGAAGTCTTTTTTATAATTTTTGGGTTATGCTGTGTGCTAAATGCAGCAATTAAATACAGGTCCTAATATAAAAAATTGTGGTTTCTAACAGACATTGTTCTTATTCAACAATTGTCCAGGAAGTGGCCTCAAGTGTTATGTTCTGAAATTTATGGGGAATATGGTGATGTTCTAACAAATCAGGACATGGGTAAGGACACTGTTAATGGGACACATATTGTAAAATGACCTTTTTTTTTCCTGCAAGATCTTTAAATAGCTAGCAATTCCCTTGTAGTTGAGACAACGTTTAATACATTTTAAAAAGAGAAACAAAGAACCGCTCGGTGGGATTCCATCCTTATTTTAAAAATGTGTTTTCCTAGATAGAATGAAACACAAAAAACTTGCAATTGTACAAAATAGCCTGGTTCTTTCCTTAGTACAAATACTTGCCTGTCGAATTTATACAATGTTGGGGACCGGTACAGGCCAAAGACTTGAAAGCATGTAGGTTATTTCAAAAGCGAGGTGCATCGAGTATGGAGAGGATCGGACAGAGAACAAAAGAACAGAGAGCAATTTTCTCCATGCTCCATTGAGTAATACGGAAAGTGAGAAAAAGAATGCCAAGAAAAAGGGCACATGGGTGGAACTCGGCAGCGTTACAACCACCTGCATTTACCAATGAAGATCAATTGGTCCCGCACTCTTACGGATGGAGGCATACAGCGCTACCCAGGTCCTTGACATGATTGTACTGAGGAAGGACTGGGAGGTACTTACCTACACACTTACCGCCTTCGCACTCTGCTTAGCATGACTGTTTTCGTTGCTGCGTCATACATTGGGCATTTTACCAGTTGTTATTTGTTGACTGGTCGCCCAAGCCTGGGCACTCTATCGCGCTACCACCTGTAACTCCGCTCATGGCAGCTGAAACCTGCGTGTTAATTGTCATGACAGACGCTAGCCTGGGCTATATCCGACACTACTGTAAGGTCGGAACCTGGCATGCTGGTCCCTCTGTGTTAACAGCATGTCTGACCGGCAGCACTGGCCTTCACTGTTAGGGGGGGGAATCTGGAGAAAGAAGTTCAAATTTTTCTAAAAAACTCAGATTTTGAAAAAGGGTGGTTTTCCTGGTGAGGTTTAGTAGTGTCATCACAAGGGCTCCAGGCCTGGACACTAATTGCTATTTGAGGCTTAAAATTTTCTGGGGGCTGGAAGGTCACTATGGGGGTCGCATCATTTGATCTCCAGGGGTGTCGTTTCCCTAATCACTTGAAGACAAGGGATTTGGAGGAAATTATGAAACCATTGGAATTGTTTGGCTGAATCACTTTCAGAAAACCAGGAGGGCATATGTCCTTACTCAACTAACATGTGTTTTGGGGATGATCTAGGTCATTTTTATTACTGATGGGTTTGTTGAGAACGAACATTAGCACATCTTCAGTGTAATAATACCTTTAAAACTAGCAGCATCAGGGAGGGGTGTTCTGTTGGTATGTTATCACACATGAAAAAAGCAAATGATAATAATGTAATGACTATAAAATTAAATCTTACCTAAATAAATTCTGTAAACAAATGTCCATTTACCACATAAAATATACTAAATGACAGTCAAGTATCAAAATAGCATTACCTGCCACTTTGTCGAATCTGTGGATCCAAAACAGGTTTTGGGGTCTTGATGTGGTACAGGGGAAGGTATAGGTCAATGTCACTAAAATGGTGGTTCAAAGACTCCTTTTTCAGGGCACTTTTTAAATCTAGGGGGTCTTGAAGGTTTAAGGGTCATGCTGTGGACACAGGACAGCCATTGTCAATGTCCAGTTTCAACTAAAATGGTTGGTTGGAAAAGACTCCGTTTTCCAGCGATTTTATTTATGGGTACAAGACAGGTTCAATGGTCATACTGCGGTCCAGGAAAGCCAATTCGTCAATGTCCTGTTCAACTAGATTGGTGTTGATAAGACTCCTTTTTCCAGCCGCTTTTTAATCTGTGGGGTCATGTAGATTTTATGGTATTGCTGCGGTTCCAGGACAGGGATAGTCAATGTGCAGTTCAACGGATTAAATGGTGGTTCAAGTAACTACTGCATTTATGTATCTTTGTAATTTGTGGGTTATGAAGGTTTTTAGGGGTCATGCTGTGGTACAGGACAGGGATAGTGAATAGTCTGTGAGTTTTCTTCTGTGACTCTTGTTGCCTAATTGTCTTGCCTAAGATGTAGCACGTATCTATTTTACTGTTGTGGATGCTAATTCCAGCTTCTCCTCCCCTGTTTGGGTGTAAGAATGAAGGTGTTGTTCCTCTCCCATAGACTTTAATGGTCATCGACGATTATCTATTATTGGATACCGGCATGATAATAGACGATATAGACTATCGATCCGATGATGATAGTTGACGCAATCGCTCATCACTAGTTACGATTATTAAAAGAATTACATGATTCAGTGTTATCTGGACATCCCGGAGTGTCTGGCTCAAAGAGACTCATTTCCCGAAATTACTGGTGGCCATCTGGTTTCCAGAACTCATCCTCCTGGTGAACTTTGCTCTCTGGCTATACCGGACCGTCCGTGGACTCAAATCTCCATGGATTTTAAGACCGATCTGCCTACCTCTGAGGGCAAGACGGTTATTTGGGTGGTAGTTGATCGTTTTAGTAAGATGTGCCATTTGATTCCGTTAAAAGCAATACCGTCGTCCAACAAGCTTGCAGAACTTTTCATCAGACATATCGTTAAATTGCATGGGCTACCCGAAAATATTGTGTCTGATTGAGGAGTTCAAATTGTTTCCTGTTTCTGGAGAGCTCTCTGTAAGGCTCTGGGTATCACCATGTCCTTCTCTTCTGCCTTCCACCCTGAGACCAATGGTCAGACGGAGAGGGTGAATCAAACTGTTAAGCAAAAACTCCGGTGTTTTGTGTCCGATGAGCAGGGAGACTTGGTGAAATACTTACCTTTGGTAGAATTCGCTACTAATAACCAGGATAGTAGCTCATCTGGTGTTTCTCCATTTTTCTGCACTTACGGCTTCCATCCTAGACATGCATCATTGTCCGGCGCTACATCTGATCATAGTGGGGTGGATGTCATCATTAACGATCTGTGCACCGTCTGGGCCTAAGTTCAGAAGAACTTGGCGAACGCCCAGAACATCCAGAAGGAAAAAAGGGAAAAGTGTGATAGGAGGTGCTTTTGTGCTGGAGGATTTAATGTTGGGGATAAGGTTTGGCTGTCTACCCGGAATCTCCGATTAAAGGTCCCCTCTGGTAAGCTTGCGCCGTGCTTTGTGGGACCCTATGTCATACTGGAGGTGATTAATCCAGTGGCCTACTGGCTCAAGTTACCCTCGGGTTTCCGGGTACATAACGTTTTTCACTGGTCACTCCTTAAGAGGTACGTTCCATCCAGTATCCCACCTGCTAAACCTCCTCCTCCTGTTAGGGTTAAGGGGGAGTTAGAGTATGAGGTGGCTCGAATTATTGACTCTCACAGAGTACAAAGGTCATTGCAATATCTCGTCCATTGGAAGGGTTATGGTCCTGAGTAGAGGTTGTGGGTTCCTGCTAAATCCATTCATGCAGAATCCCTCATTAAGGAATTTCACGACACTCACCCAGAGGGACCCGGAGCAGGTAAGGGTCCAGTGGCCCCTCCTAAAAGGGGGGTACTGTCAGGATATGTTCGTCTGGGCAGCCTTCCACCCGTTTAACGCAATGACCTGCGAGGGTTAATAGGTCTGGACTCGGACCACACCCTGGGAGAGGTGCTGCTCCTGATCCAGGAGTGACAGCTCTCAGGACCAATCAGCTGCGGGGGCGGTGTTCGGGCAGACCCTTTAAACCTCCCCAGTTCCTCCAGGCTTTGTCTGTCAAAGGTGTTCCCTTCTTGTTTCCCTAAGTCTTGTGTATTGTAGTCTTCCTGTGTTTCTGACCTCGGCCTGTTTCTGACCTTGCTTGTTGCCTCTGATTGTGTACTGCACTCCTGATTGTGTTTGGAACCTGGCTTGTTTCTGACCTTCCACTTGGAGTACGTTTCTTGGCTTATCCGTTACCGCACCATTACCGACCCGGACTGATTGACTCTGAGTTTTCCCTGACGGCCCTGCACTTAGCAGCATAGGGGCTGTCGTCCAGTTGGGGTCTGCCTCCTAGGGCAGCACGCCAAGTAGGCAGGGACAGTGGGCTGGGTGGCAGTCAGGGCCCACTGCACCTCCTCTGACGTGACACCATTACCAAGTATTCTAAATGACTGTTATGGGAATTGAATGCCATCATCCATTTAATACCCCTCACTGATGCAAATTAAGTTGTATGTACCTCTGAGATAAAGCTTTGTTCAGGAATAATGGGCAACTGAAATGTATTCTTGTTGGGACTCCAGCAACTGATGTAGATGCACAGGGTACCATATTTCTTTTCACCAAAGAACAATCTGGCTCTAGCTAGAGCTAAAGACTTGCATATAAACCCTCCCTCCATATTCTACTTTGTGTAAAAGAACAAAGCTTCTTTCTCAGGGACAAATGAAGAATACACCCTGCTGTGGTTTAGTGTAATACCAAAAGCAATTTAATCATATAATCATAGGGTCTGTGCCAAGAAAGAGACTTAGCCTGTCACGTAGTGAAGACACCAGGCTACTTAGTATAAAGTTTGTTCCAGACCATTTATTGACTTATGGTCTGGACAGGGTAAAAGGGGACAAATGTCAATGGTCTCCCCAGTAATTCAGTTGGCCAGCTTTTTGGTCAATAATGGAAACATGCCATTTCAAAGTGGTAAACCAGAAAGATGAGTTGATCCAAGGCTGGCTAACAAGACGTCTCAGGAAGTACCCATCAGTGTATCATTCTTTCAGCTTACTTCTGAAGCCAGGATTCTAAACTGAATGGTATTTTTGTCCACATTTAAAGTTCCTGGATAGAATCGGGAAACAACAAGGAAAAGGGTGCACATGTGGCTTGGCCAGGATTTTCAAAAAACATTACAAAGGTGGTCAGAGACTACATTTTGATGGACATTGTTGGCTTATTGCTCTCCTAAAGGAAAGAACCCCATGCCAAAACTTCCCTGCACAATAAGCAGATACTATAAGCAATTTTTTTCTTTTAAGGAATAGAAAACATGAGCTTGAACTCAAAAACTTTTTGTTTGACTAAAAAATTTCCCCTTTTGTCTTAAAATTACCATCTTAATGTGGGGATTTAAGTTGATGTACTGACTAAACATTGTAGGTAACGAAGAATATACTGAACAGAAAAAGGTGGAGATGCAACAGCAGCAGATGGTGTCAGGGTTTCCTAATAAGTCAAGCAAGTCTTAAGAACTTTAAACATCTGATCCTGGGTTTTTTAAAAGTAGGCTTTGGTACAAAATTTATCAAGTTCCTTTTTCTAAAGCCTCCATTAGCAACTATTGATGTAAGGATAAACTATTGACATGAATTAAACCAAGGCATTTTGGGAAAAAGGCGGGTCGGGGCAAGGGGGATTTTTTTTATAACTATAGCCCAACTAGGACATTTGTTAAAAAGAGACATCCAAGTTTAAAACCTTCCAACACTTCAAAAGGTTTCCCATCTTAAATAAATGTGTTTTACATGCATGTGAATAGCTTGATAAAGTAACATTAGCGCCATATTGTGGACAATAAAAAAACGAATGTAAAAATTGATTAAAGAAAAAATACACTCATGTGAAAGCCGGCTTATAGCTAATGATAAATGAGTTCCTAAAATGAATACATTTTAGGTATGTTTTTTTTAATGTAACATTAAACATGGTAAATGCACAAATAAAATAAAAATTAATTTTCTTCTTAAAATTAAAACTTAGAAATGTATAAAGAAATCTTCTGTGCGTCCCAGTAACTTCACCTTATCACTTCTGTTCTTTCTCTTCTTTACTGTACCGTTTCTGGCTGTCAGGTAACTGGCTACTGCAGAATCTTCTTCCTAGTAAATAAATTCAGGGCACAATACAACTGAAGCATCTGGGTCCCAATTTTATATTTTAAACAATTTCAGTCGGCCCCCTTTAAAAAAAAAAAAAAAAAAAAAATTTTTAAATTTGGGGGTCCCTGACAAAGTACACCCAATACTCCTATATGCTTTTTTTCCTCCCCTTTTTAGCACTACTTACATTAGGACGCAAGTATCATTAAAGGGGTGATTCTCCCTCTATAAACTGCTTTTGTTGTGCTTTCCTACCGATTTACAGCCTGTGTGAGCTGTCCTTCTTGGATGGCCTCCCTTTCCTTTCTCTGATCGGCCAAGAGTAATATAGAATATACTGGGAAACTGCTAAAAAATTCTAAATGGGGTGAAATGTGAAAAAATATATTTGAGCCATGTTTGTAGAGGTTTGGTTTTTACAGCATTCACTCTTTGGTATGAATGATGTGTTATGTTTATTCTACAGGTTGATACGATTCCGGAAATACCAAAGATGTAGGGTTTTAGTACCATAAAAAAATCCAAATATTTCTTTGATTTGCACCACAGTGACGTTTTCTGCGACCAATAACTTTTTTGTAATGACACCTATGGACAGATGATGGGCATTTTTTGGGGTGAAGTTAGTTTTTAATGGCATCATTTTGGGATGGATGTAACTTTTGATCAATTTTTATTTAAATTTTTAGGGGCCATGAGATGACCAAAACAATGTAAGTTTGGCGTTTTGAATTTTTTTTTGTTCTACGGTGTTAAGCGTACATGATAAATGGTTATATTTTATTTTCGGACTTTTAAAAGGAGAGGCAATATCAATTATGTTGACACTTTTTTTTTTTTATTTGTAAAATGGCAAAGAGGGGAAAATTTAACTTTTTTATTTTTATACTTTTTTTAAAATTAATTTTTTTATTTAATTTACTTTAACTTTCAGCCCCCTTTGGGCGGGCCCCCCCAGCACAAACAAATAACGGTCGGTTTGTCCTGCCCCCCTTATTTTTTTTTTTCCCGGGGAGAAAAGCCCTCCCTCTTCCCATTTACTTGCTCATATTTTGTTTGAAAACCGGACGGAAGAATGAAGAATGTGTTTATTGGGTGGCCGGTGGTCTGAAAAACTGCCAGGCGGAAAACCCGTGCAGTGGGGACGGGTGAAAGGGTTTTTTCCCTAGAGGCCCATGTAAAAGTTTGGGAGACGGGTTTTTCAAACCCAAACCATCTGAAAAACCGGGCGCAAACCGATGCCGCAGGGACATGGCCTTAGGGCATTTGAACACTAGATGGAATGATTGTTATTACACCCTTCTGTATTGTAAAAACAAGGCAGAAAGGATTTTAAAGATGGCAGCTTTATCACTTCCTGTCTGAGACATGGAGGCGATGGAAGCCTTCACAATTGTTCCAGCTGCTATGTTAACCGAACGGCACCCCGCAATCTCACTAAGGGGATGCCGATCAAAATGAAAAAAAGTGCGCAGTTCTGTGCTGTTACTGGTGGGTGTCAGCTGCAATTAGAAACTGATATCTGACTTTAATGTAGTGGGATTACTGGCATCAGCACGTATGGGTATGCCCTGTGCCGCTAAAGGCTTGATTGTTCATTAAGGAAGCAAATGAACAATAACAAAAAAAATCAGGTCAAAGGTGTCCATATCCTTTAAAGAGATTGGTAATTCTTCATGATATTTGACTAAATTGTATGCACACAACAAAGAGCAATAAACATGTTCAACTTGGATCAAATATGCAATGCAAATGTTGGAAATAAGTCTGATTCTATGAACATGTGTTTTTATGGGCTCAAAACACCTTATATATGTCATGTTCATGCCATTTTCTGCCACTGGAAAAATAGCAAGAAAGTGTGATACAATTTATTTCTGTTATCGGTCAGACAAGATAACAGATTTCACAATCCTCCTGCCTCAGTACTATGAGCATCATTCAGACAGGACAATTTTTTACTTGTCTGCTTCTTTTCCTTCTGACCATTAAATTTTTTTTTTTTTAGACAGTTTAAACCGTTAACCAGATCCTCCAGGAGATGGAATATTTAACAATAAAAAACACTTTTGGGCCCCACTAAAATTTTTTTTAAATGTGCCTGGGAAAAATTTTTTGACTAAAATTTCCCAGTTTAAAAAAAGTCAGTATTCGGGGCCTGGACTCTGAAAAAAAAAAATTCACTGTTTTTTTTTTCTCTGTTTTGGCCCTTAATATTTTTTGGAGAAAAAAAAGGGGAAACATATTTTTCATTGTCAATGTTTATTTTTTCTATAAAATTCAGTAGCAACTTGCTGATAGTTGGGTTATGAAATTTTTAATTTAAAATATTTTTTTGTTCATTTGGACCTACTGTGTACTTAAAACAGAAAAAAGGGTATTCAGCTCATAAGGTGAGGACAAGGCACGGATAGGTGGAAGCACCAACGGAAAGGTCAAATGCAAAAAGTAGAAGTCCACTCAAAACTAACTGATTTATTTCATAAATTAAAAAATGTAATAGACTGAAAAGTGCAATTGGTTGCTCAAGCGTTTCAGGAGTTCTTGCCCTTAATCACAGCTTATATATATACGATCAAAGGCAAGAAGTAAACAACTGCACTTTTCTGTCTTTGCTTAATTTGTTTTATGGAATAAATCAGTCATTTTAGAGGGCACTGGATTGTTATTGTGAATATATGGTATAAGAGCAATAAAAGTGAAAACAGAAATATTTGCATGCAGCAGTGATTGTAAAAATAACTGTTGCACCTAGTGCTTAAAGAGGGCATTAAAGGGGTTTGTTACCCGTTTCAAAAAAAGGCTTTCAGAATTAGGGGACGTGAAAACAAAAAAATTTTTGAAATTTGGATTCTTTTTGAAAAGCTGTCTCGTTTTCCCTCTGTCTCCCTTATTCTCTTTTCTGTAAACAAAACTTGCCTTTGTCGGGAAATCTCATAAAAACCCCTCTCTGTTCATTGGGGCCAGCTTTTTTAAATTGTTTTTCTGTGGGGGCCCCGGGGTTTAAATGGGCGAGGGGCGCAATACCGGGCGCTTTTGCCCCCTGAGGATGACGTCTTTTCGTCCCCTGCTTTTTTTTTTAATTTTAACCCCTTTCCCGCCGGACCAGTTTGGCCTCTCGGGAAAAGGCCCATTTTTGAAAATTCTGTCATGGCCCTTTTTTGGGTGGAAAACTTTTGACACTTTTCCCTATCCATGTGATTCAGAGACTGTTTTCTCGTAACACATTGTCTTTAAGATAGTAAAAAATTTTGCTAAAAAATAAATTTTTTAAATTTTTGGTAAAAAAATTATAAAATTATCGTGAAAAATGTGAAAAGTTTCCAATTAAACTTCAAAAATTTCTCATGAAAGGGAACAGTAGTTTTTTTCACCCCAAAATAGTTTATAACTAGCATCTACCATATGTCCCGCTGTAGTTTGGGAACATTTTTTTAAATATGTTTTTTTTTTTTTTTACGACATTAGGGGGCTTTAAAAAATTTGTAGTAAAAATTTAAAAAATTTAAGAAAAATTTTCAATAAAACATATTTTTAGGGACAGTCCAAATTTTTAAGTGACTTTGATTGCCTGTATGGGTTTGATACCCCCCATAAATGACCTCATCTTAAAAAAAATACACCCCTTAAAGTAAACAAAAACCGGGATTTAGGAAGTTTAATTTAACCCAAATTTGGGTTTTACAGGGAAATTTAAAGCAAATTTGGGAAAGGGAAAATTTTAAAATTTTACTTTTTTTTTGCAGATTTTCAATTTTTATAATTAAATTTTTTTAAGAATACGGGTAAATTTGAAACAGGGGAAATTTCAAATTAATTAAATTTATTCCCCAGATTTTTTTTTCCGTTTTCAGAGATATCCCCAAAAGTTTCCCTAGTGCTTATTTTTGGCTCAACCAAAAAGCCCCAGAATAGGGGGAGACCCCACTTGGGCCCTGGGGGGCCTTTATTTTCCTTTAAAAATTTTTTAGGGGCCATTTCAGGTTTGGGGGACACCCAAAAGGGTTTCCCAAAAATTAATATAAAAAAACCCCCAAAAAGGCCCCATATTGGAAACTACACCCCTTACGGAAATATCCAGGGGTAGTGAGTATAATCGACCCCACAAGGCGTTTACAAATTTTTTTTTAGCTTGGCTCTGAAAAATAAAATAAAAAATATTTTTTTTCCACTAAAACTTTCAATTTTTTGCTGAAAATTTTAAAATTTTTACAAGGAACTTGGGAAAAAAAACCCCCCAAAAATTTTGTTAACCCCAATTTTTCCAAGTTCCCGGGAAAAACCCCTACATGTGGGTGTAAAAAAGCTGTTGGGGCAACCCTGGCAAGGGGGGGACAAGGGAGGGACGCTATTTGGGGTTTTGGGGACAGAATTTTTGGTGGGGGCCCCCTGCGGGATCTGCAAAGCGCCCCAAAATTTCTAGAAAAGGTTTAAAACCTTCCAGAAGTTGCCCCCTTTTGGGTTCAATACCCCTTTAGGGAATTTCATCTTTGGGGTATTTTTTATTTTGGGGTGCCCCAGGTGTTAAGGGGATTTTTTTTTTTGCATTGGGCCCCTGGAAAAAAGGGGGGGGGGAAACGCATTCCCCCAAATTTTTTTTGGGGGTTCATTTTTAAAGTAAAAAGCCAACGGGGAATTTAAATGGGCGGGATAACTTACTATGGGGGGTGGGTACAATTACAATGATATAAATTTTAAATAGTTTTTTTTTGTTTTATTTACTTTTACACAAAAGAAGCAGTTTTAAAAAAGTAGGGTTTTTTTGTTGTTTCCCATTTTTGACAAACCTTAAACTTTCTTAATTTTTTCAATGGAAAAACCCTTTTTTTTTGTGGGCTTAATTTTTTTCGAGATGGGGTTTTATGTTTTTTTGGTACCATTTTCAGGGGGGATGTTTATGCTTTCATCACTTTTTATTAAGGGTTTTTGTTAGGCATTTTGTACAAAAAACAAACCCTCCTGGTATGTTTTTTATTTTTATTTTTTTCAGCGGTTAACTGTTGGGGGTATAATTGACATTAGTTTTGTCAGCAGGGGTTTATAAAGATTATAGCCCATATCACAAATTTTTATATTTTTTTAAAAGTTTTAAATGCTTTTTTCACAAAAAAAAAACACTTTTATTAAAAGGAAAACGTTTTTTAAAACCAAACCGCAAATTGAGAGCCATAAA
>JAODAL010011811.1:0-98210 GCA_025379985.1 Phyllomedusa bahiana | reverse complement strand
TTTGAAATTAGGGTTTTTTACTAAAAAACAAAGAGATTTGATGGTTTCCTCTTCCCCCTTTTTGTAGCTTTTTTTCATTTTTTTCCCCCCAAAAACCCCAAAAGTTTGGGTTTTTTCCCCCCCCTGTTCCGCCAAATTTGTTGCCGGTATGGGGAATCACTGAACAAAAATGTGCATTTTTGGTTTGAAAACCTTTTTCCCAACCATTGGCCCAAAATCCATACCGGGTTTTTTTAAAGGGACTTCGGATGTTTTAAAGCTTTTGATATGTTTTCAGGGTGTTCCAACTAAACATGGTTTCCTGCGATGTGATCTCGAAATCATTTTATACCCAAGATGCAAAAAATCCTTGCTCTAAAAAGGGTTCCGGGAAATACATAAAGAAAACTTTGAAAAATTCCCTTTTAAAGGGTTTTTTCTATTTGACGGTTACATTCCAACTAAAAACTTTAAAAAATAATTTTTTTTTAAATTTGAAAAACCCCTTTTTACTTCAAAAAACAGGTGCCCCTATGGGGGGCCAATTTTCCCCCACCCAAATTCCAATATCTATAAGGCGGGGGAGAGCACTTTTTTTGTTTTCCTGACAAAAACCTATTCATGCTGACAGGGAATTGGTTTTTGGGGGGGGCCTGGGAATGGGCCCCTTTTTTTCCCATTTTTAAAAACCCGGATGTGGCGGCCATCCCTTTTAAATATTTAACCCCCAAAAAGGACCCCAACCCCTTTTGGGCCCTTTGCCCCCAGGGCCAAAGGAAAATTTTGACATTTTCCATTTAGGGGAAAAGGAAATAAAAAATTTAAAAAAACCCCTTTTAAAACCTTTTCCAAAATTTAAAAAATTTAAAAAAGGGAAGAAAATTTTTCCCGTCCCCAATTGTGGTTTAAGTTTGAAAAAAAATAAAACAACCTTTTTTGTTTTGTGAAAAAATTTTAAAATTTTAAGAAAATTTAAAATTTTAAATTTGAAATTGCTTATTTTCCCCTTGCATGAAAAGACAGAAAATTTAATTCACCAAAAAAATTTTAAAACTAACCATCTACCATATTCCACTATATTTTGGGCCTTTCATTTTTAAATTTCTTTTTTTTTTTACGACATTAAGGGTTTAGTTTTTAAAGTAAAATTTTTCCCCACAATTTTGCAATAACATTTTTTTAGGGTACCACTCATTCTGACGTGGTTTTTTGGGGGCCTGCATGTTAATACCCCCATAAAAATTTCCATCTGAAACTAGACCCCCAAAACAAAAACAACCCCAAATTTTTAGAATTTTTTAATACCCCCAAAAAGTTATTTCACAGAAATTAAAGCAAAGGGGAGGTAAAAATTTCCCAAATTTTCACTTTCTTTGCAGTTTTTCCCAATTTTTAAAACCATTATTCCCGGACTACGGAAAAAGTGACTGGGTTTAAATTGAAACCCAAAATTGCCCCAATTCCCCCGGGTCTGCCGTTTTTAGAGATATCCCATTTTTTGGCCCCTAGTGCATTATTTGGTAAAACCCAAAAAGCCCCAAATGGGTTGGGGCACCTACTTTTTAACCCCTGGGGCTCTTTTTAAAACGTTTTAAAATTGAGGCCCCCTTTTCGGGTTTTGGGGTTGGACACCCCAAAGGGTGCAAAAAACTTAATAAACACCCCTAAAAAACCCACATTTTGGGAAAAACCTACCCCCCTTAATGAATATATAAAAGGGGGGGCATTGAAGTATATAAAACCCCAAAAGTGATTCAAAAATTTTTTTTTGCATAAGGCGTAAAAAGAAAAAAAAATTTTTTTTTTTTTTCCCAATAATCTGAAATTTTTAGCTTAAAATTTTTTTCACATATAAAAGGGAAAATCCGGGAAAAAAAGAACCGTAAAACTTTTTTAAGCAATTTTTTTCCAATTTTTGGGGAAAAAATCCCCCTACATGTGGTGTAAAACTGCTGTGTGGGCGCATGGCGGGGCTTAAAAGGGGAGGGAGAGCTATTGGGTTTTTTGGAAACCAGATTTTGGGGGGGCCAAATGTCGCATTTGCAAACCCCCCAAAGTAGCAGAACAGGCGAAAACTTTTCCAGAAGTAAACCCCATTTTGGTTTCCAACCCCCAATCAGGTTCTAATCTAGGGGGTTTTCTGGGCTTTTTGGAGCACAGGTGTTCCATGTTTTTTTTTAGCTTTGGGGCCCAATGAAAATGGGGGGGGAAAAAACGCATTTTCAGTCATTGTTTTTTTTTGATTTTAAATTAAAAACCCCCCATTCCCCGTGCAGTTTTAAAATGAATTTTAAAAAACCTTAAGGGGGTGGGTTCACTTACAATATATAAAATTTTTTTATATTTTTTCTTTTTTTAATTTAAACTTTTACACAGTAAAATTTACTCATAAAAAATTGCTTTTATTTTTGTCCTTTTCTGACAGCCATAATTTTTTTTATTTTTGCGGGTGGGGCAGATTTGTGTATGGGTTTTGTTTTTTGTGGGATGATTGAATTTTTTTTGGGTTCCCCCTTATTTTGGTGCCATATGTTTCAAGTTTTTTTTAAGGTTTTGTGAGTGTTTTGAACAAAATACAGCAATCTTTTTATGTTTTTATTTTTTTTTTTTTATAGGGGTCCCTTTTACGTAAAATATGACATGGAGTTTTTAACCACCCCGGGGTTTTCAATAGATTAAAACCGATACCCAAATTTTATTTTTTTTTTTATTTTTTTTAACTGTTTTTATACAATAAAAACACTTTATTTCAAACAAGAAAATACGTTTTTGCATAAACCATATTTTTGGGGAACCCCATAATTTTTAAAATTTTTTGTGCTTGGGCGGGTGTGGGGAAACTTGTTTTTTGCGAGAGGAATTTTACGTTTTTAAATTAGTATCTTTTTTGGGGGGACAAGTTTTTTTGTTTCGTTTTTTAAAATCCTTTTTTTGGGCCAGGGTGAAAAAAATACTGCAATCCTAGTATTTTTTTTTATTTTTTTTTTTTTTAAAAAGGGCTAAACCCGGAAATACCCCGGATAATTAGCTTTACTCTTTGGGTCCTAGGGTTTAAATGGCGATACCCTTTTTTATATAGTTTTTTTTTTAAGTTGAAGCACTTAAAAAAAAAAAAAAAAAGTGTTTTTTAGGGGTTTTTTAAACAAAAATTTATGCATCGCTATCTTCGGGAGAGCAATACATTTTTTTTTTTCCGTATACAGAGCTGAATAAGGATTTTTTTTTTTGGGGGATAAAACTGTTTTTTTTTGATCGCTTTTTAAATTTCCTTTTTAAATGTCCCCAGCGGGATAAACCCAAAAAATTTAAAATTTCGGGGTGTTGTTTTTTTTTTTTTTTTTTTACGGCTTTCCCCGGTAGGGGTTAATTAAAAAGACAGATTTTTTGGGGGCGGGTAAATTACGCACGCGGCAAATCCCCAAAAAAGGGGGAAACTTTATTTTTTTTTGATTTTTTTTTGGGGGGGTTTTGGGCTTTTCGAAAAAGGGGAAAAGGGCGGGGGGAACGTTTTTTTTATTTTATTTTTCGTGTTTGTGTTTTTTTGTTTTTTTATTTTTTTTACTTTTTTTTTCCCCCATTTTTTTACATTTTTTTTTTTACTTTTCCCCCTAGGGGGTTTGAAAAAGAGAATCTTTAGATCTCTCATTCAAAAGGAATCAGTGCATCTTGTTGGTATACTGGTTCCTATGACAACTGTCATCACGATGGGCCGGGGCATGCCCCACCAGGGCACGGCCCGGGGGTCGGAAAGTCACAGCAAACCCGTAAAGGCCCCTTCTCTGCCTTCCTTGGGGTTTTGTAAAAGGGGGCAGGGCTGCACGGATCGGCCTGCTGTTTCCGCAGATAAGCAGGGGGAGGAATCCCCCTGCTTTTCTCTTGTTATTTCGACCCGTCCCTCCGATAATTACGGGGTTTCCCCCCCCCCGGAAACAAACCGGGGGCGGGGCCGATGGTGCGGGGGGTCCCGCTTTTAATATACAGCTTTCACCCCGCGCCGATTCGCCAGGGAAAAAAACTGCCTTTTTGAGTTCGCGCGATTTCCCCAGGACGTATCCATACGTCCAGGTGCCCCTTAACCCCAAAAAGACCTGGACGTATGAATACGCCCAAAAGGTTTGGTTAAAGGTTTAATGAAATAATCGTCTTGAAATTTGTTTTTTTTTTTTTCATTTCCCACACATATTTTATTATTTTTGATTTTGGCCCCTGGATTGGGGTTTAAAAAAAAATCCAATCTATTTTTACTTTTTTGAAACCAGCACTGCTGGAAAACACAATTTTTTTCTTTCCCATTCGTGGGCATCCTAGGGAACTCTTAACTAATATACCTGTTTTGGGGGAATTTTTCGTGCTAGAAAGCAATTGTTTTATATTGGTAACAACCCCTTTTTGTGGGAAAATGGCCCCAATTTTTTAGGGGAAATTTAAAAATAAAAATTAACCTATTGGAGTTTTGGGAAAACGGCCCAGAAATAAGCATTGAAAAGTAATCGCCAAAAAACTGCTAAATACATCTTCGAATCAAAAAAAAAATAATTTTAATAATTTTTATTTTAAATCTTTTCCCTTTTTCCTTTTCCCCCATTTTTATATCTTGAGTTTCGTGATATTTCCCAATTTTCATGACATTTTTTTTTTCCTAAACTTCCTTTTGACCCACTACTTTTAGACTGGGTTTTTAAAGAGGGTTCAAGTTTTGTTGCCAAAGGGCAAACCCAAAGTTTAGACAGCTCTTCCCTAGACGTTTTTTATCCTCAGTTGTTACTCCACTGGGGGTGCAAATCCCTTTGGGGCTATAAAAAGTGGCAAAGCCAGGTGTTTTGGTTGCAGTGTCCCCCAAACATCTTCTTCTTATAAAACTTTTTTAAACGGGTTTAAAATTTTTTCCCATCAAACCAAAAATTAAAATTTTAACACCCGGGTTAAAGTTTTTATTTGGTTTTCCAAATTTCTACAAGCCATTCAGTATTTGGGCCCCGCACTACCTGTAAAAATTTAAAGGGAGGTATCAGAAGACATCTTTCTGATTGTAGGTCCCCTGCACACACATGGCGTTTCCCGCGGTCTCCCCGGCAATTTTCTCTCTCCATCATGCAGGGCAACTGGATTTGCTCTCTGTACAAGGTTTTAAAAAGGGTTTTAAACCTTTTCCCTGGGGGGGAGGGGATCACAGAAGGAAACTTCTGAAACGCGAGTCCCTTTTTGGGTCTTTTCCCTAAAAACCTCAAACCTTTGGACTAAACAGTAGACAGGATCTAATTTTGCAATATTAGTTTCTACTTGTTAATATCACTGTATCCTGTTTTTTCGTCTGTAGTCCTACTTTGTATATGTTTTGTTATTATGTCGTTCTGTCATTTATAGTGTTGAGCGATTACGTTGGCCCTTTGACATCGGTCCCCGGGGGTCGATATTTGGCCCATCACGACATGATTTGATGGTCGATGAAGATTATGACCGTTTTCCATTAAAGTTTTAAAGGGAGAGCAAAAACACCTTCAAACTTACACCCAAAAAAGGGGTGGAAATTTAAAATCCACAAAATCAAAAGGGTTTCGTGCTACATCTTAAAGGGAACACACTTAGTTTTAAAAGCCACAAAAAAAAAATCACAACCATTCATATCCCCCGTCCCGCACCAAAAGCCCTGAAACCCTTTAAAAAGCATGGGCCCCCCAAATTAAAAAATGCCGGGAAAGGGAGTATGATTTTAAAAACCCTCATTTACTTTAACTGGACTTTTTGAATATTTCCCCGGGCCCCGGAACGCACATGAGGCCCCCAAACCTCATGACCCCCAGAAATTTTTAAAAAATGCCGGGAAAAAGGGGTCTTTCAACCAAAATTTTTAGTTTCACTGGACATAGACATCCCCGTCCTGGGCCACCATGAGCCCCAAAAACCTCATACCCCGATTAAAAAGGCCGGGGAAAAAAGGGGTCTTTTTACCACCATTTTAGTTTAACTGGGGCATTTTAAAAATACCCGTCCTGGGCCACAGCATAGCCCCAAACCTGCATGACCCCCAGATTTAAAAAAATGGGCCGGAAAAAAAGGGGGCTTTCAACCACCATTTTTTGTTTCACTGGACATATTAAATGTCCCCCCGTCCCGGGGAGCGCTTTGCCCCTTTCCCTATGGGGTTCGGACCAATTTTATTTTTCACTTTTAAAATACTGGTGGTTAACGCACCTGGTTTTCCCCCCAGGTCCCTTTTTTCCCCGGAAATTTTTTTTTTCCCCAAATTTTTTCCTCAACGTGCAGGAGGAAAAATTTTACTCTGTACATTTTTTTCTCTTTCCCCTGCTCCAAAACTGCCATGTTCCCCCGAATAACCCATCTGGTCCCAAATTTTCCTGTAAATCCCTTTTACAATTCAAGGAATTTTTTTTTCCCGCTATTTTTTACATTCAAAATTTTTTTAGTATTTTTAATTCTAGAAAACACATTTTTAAATGGGAAAGGAAATTTTTCCCCCCAGGGTTTTTGTTTTCTTTTTTTAATTGTATTAAATGGGTTGTCTCAATAGGGGGGAATTGTACTATGTTAAAGATCTTGCAAAAACAATTTCATTTTGCAATTTGTGCCCTTTAAACCTTGTCCTACCTACCCCTTTTTTCTGACACCCACCATCACCCTTTGGGGCCACCCCTTGAAAATTGTAAAGAAAAATTCGGGTTAGAAAAAACCTTTTTTTTAAATAGGACCTGTAGTATAGCTCCCTTTCCCAGCAAAACCCCCCAAAAATTCAAAACATGCCCCATGACCATTTTTTGAAAATTGTAAAGAACAAATGTCTTTAGAAAAAATTTTTTTTATAATAGGACCTGAAAGTAAAAGCTGCATGTCCCCAGCAAAATCCCCCCAAAAAAAATTAAAAGGCATACCCTTGAGCCACTTTGGACAATTTTTGAAAACAAATGCCCTTTTAGAAAAACTTTTTTTTTTAAAAATAGGACCTGTAGAAATAGCTGCATGCCCCGAAAAATCCCCCCAAAAATTTCCCAAACCCGCCCCTTGGACCCCACTTTGGAAAATTTTTTTTTGGGGAAGAACAAATGTCTGTTAAAAACCCAACCCTTTTTTTTATAATAGGCCCTGTAGTATAGTCCCAAGTCACAGCAAAATGCCCCCAAAAATTCAAAGCATGACCCTAGGCCACTTTGGACAATTGGAAGAACAAATTTGTTAGAAACAACATTTTTTTTTTTATAATAGGACCTGTATTAAAGCTGCATGTCACAGAAAAATTCCCCCCAAAAAATTAAAGCATGCCCCTTAGCCACTTTGGACAATTGAAAAAAACAAAAAATCTGTTAAAAAAAAACCATTTTTTTATAATGGGAAACCTGTAGATTGCGCATTTAAAAAGCACATCCCCAAAAAATTTTAAAAAAAAGATTCTCACCACTTTTAAAAAATTTGGGTGAGGGAGAAATGCCACTTAGAAGCCACATTTCTTTTCCCAAAAGGGACCATGATTTTTGCTGTTTTCCCACCCCAAAACATGCCCCCAAAAAATTTTTGGGGCGACATGTTTTAACCCGGGGCTTTACGCCTGTTTTTTGGGCTATATGCTCCCCCCGGGCCCCGAACCCGGGCTGGGGACGCGGGGATTGCAGTTTTTAGGCGCAGTGTTGGGCCACTTTCAGCTCCCGCCCCGCATCAAGGGGCGGGCAGTGTCGCGGTGTGGGGCGGGGTAGGCGTTCCGGGGGGGGGAAAGGGGGCGCGTTGAAAATCCCCAGGTGTACGGGCGAGTCGGGAAAGCCCAGGGCAGTGCGCGCTCACAGCTCCGGGCAGGCAGACCTAGTTTTAAAATTTTTGGGCTAAAAGCTCCCGGCCCGAGGCGAATGAAGCAGGGGAAAGGAACATGCGAGGAAACAGATAGAAGATCGCGACAGAAATCTCGGCGCCCGCTCCCCGCAGCAGGAGTATGATTCCGAAAAAAAACGCCTTTATAAAGGGGAAAAACCCGTTTTTAGAAAAAAAGCAGAAAGGAAAAAATAAACATAATTAAAAAAAAACAAATTTCCTAAAATCTAAAAATGGCGCAATATCAAAATTTGGGTATTGTAAAAAAGCGGGGGAATTTCAGTAATTTTAAACTCAAAACCTATTTCATTTGGGCGGCCTAAAACCCGGCCCAAACAGAATAGGACGGGCAGTGAACCATTAAAACCTATGGGGGAAAGGGTTGACCCCCTCAGAATCAAAGGCGGGACAGTTCAAAAATACAGTAAAAAAAAGGTGAAAAAAACTGATTGGGTGAGCTAAAACAGGGGCTTGGTAAACTTTGCCCAAACAGAATAGGAGCGACAAAGGAAACCCCTTATTTTCCTATGGGGAAGTTTAGGGCCAATCAGAATCCCCGGGGGACCAGTTAAAATACATTAAAAATCTGAAAAAGAACTGATTGGTTAAACTACCGGGGATTGGCTAGCTCAGCCCCCTCGAATGGGGCGCAGAGACCCATTAAAATCCTATGGAGAAGTTTGAAACCCAAACAGAAAAGGGCGACAGTGGCCCCTTCTAACCTATGAAGGAGATTAACCCTCAGAAATAGGAGCGACAAAATCCAAAATTTAAACCCATGGGGAAAAAATTTTTGGACCAATCAAAATCAAAGGCGGGACAGTTCAAAATACAATAAAAAGACAGAAAAGAGCTGATTGGCTGAGTTAGCGGTGGCTTGGCTATCCCAGCCAATCAGAAAATCCCGAACAACGCGTTTAGTGCCGAGACCGGCGCTACATTTATTTTCGTTGCACCCATACTATTGATCCATGGCTAACGAAAATAAAGAAATAAACATGATTTTATTGATTTAATTGTTTTATTTTTTTTTAAATATTTTTATTTCGTTACACCCATTATATTATTCGTTTATTATACGACATTCGTGAAAAACCTTCTGTATGTTATAATTTGATTTCGGCAAGTACGTTTGATTTCTGATTGCATTAGAAAACCATAGGAGCCTCGCTCGCTCTCCCATTAGTCCAATAATGCGCCTCTTTTAACCTTCAGCGCCAATCACAAGCGCGCTCCAGAATTCCTATTCCCCATAGAACTCTAGTAGAAAGTAGCTCGGCTCTGATTGGCTAAGCTGGACGAGCCCCCCGCCGCTCATCCAAATCCAGCTCGTTTCTGCATTTTTACTTATTTGAACTGTCCCGCCTTTGATAGATTGGTACAATTTTTTTTCCATAGGATATAATGGACATTGTCGCTCCTATTCTGAATTGGTCAATTCTCCTCCATAGGTTATAATGGGACCCCCCCCCCCCAAAAATTGTTCGCTCCCTATTCTGATTGCTGTTTATGCCGAACCCATGAGAATAGCTTAAACAATTGAAATTTACTGTATTTCCCGGCAATTCTCTCTATTGCAATGCCCCTATGTAGCTCCGGTCCCTCGCGACAATCGCAGGTGTTCGGTTTTTCAACTGCTTTATTTGTAAAGAAGGGTTCGGCCTCTTTATCTGATAATGTTTTACTGTTAATAAAAATAATTTTTTATTAATACTTCATGCGCACGGCCTGAGCCCGAATTTTCAGAGTGCCCATCTCTACATATATTATAATGGAGAAGTAGCTCGCGCTCTGAATGGCCCTGGGCTAGCCAAGCCCCCCTCAAGCTCAGCCAATCAGCCCTCTTTCTTCTTTTTACTAACTGTATTTTGAACTGTCCCGCCTTTGATTTTGATTGGTCCAAACTTCTCCAATAGGATATAATGGGACTGTCCGCTCCTATTCTGATTGGTTAATACTCCTTCATAGGTGAATGGCCACTGCCGCTCCTATTCTGATTGGTCCAACGCTCCAAGGATATAATGGGTCTTTTGTCGCTCCTATTCTGATTGCTGGCTTCTGCCGAAAATGAAATAGCTTACACATTTTGAATATACTGTATTTCTCCGCAATTCTCTCCATTGCAATTCCCTGATTTCGCCGGTCTCGGGGACAAACGCGTTGTTTGGGATTTTTAAACTCTTTAATATGTAAAGAAGTTCGCTCTTTATCTATAACGTTTACATTTTATAAAAATTATTTTTTTATTAATACTTCATGCCGCACGGCGCAGAGCCCGGAGTTGCATTGCCCCATCTCTCCATAGATATAATGGGAGAAAGTAGCTCGCGCTCTGATTGGCTGGAATAGCCAAGCCCCCCTAGCTCAGTCCAAATCAGACTCTTTCTGTCTTTTAACTGTATTTTGAATATCCATCCCGCCGTGATTCTGAGGTCTACAACTCTCCATAGACTAGAATGGGTCTTTGTCGCTCCTAATCTGACTGGTCAATAATTCTCCCATAGTTTTAATGGGTTCTCTGTCGCTCCTATTTCTGATTGGCTAGAGCTAGTCGAGCCCCCGCTACTCAGCCAACCCACCTGTTTTCAGCATTTTTAACAGTATTTGGAACTGTCCCGCCGTGGATTCGGTGTGGTCTAAACTTCTCCATAACCTAGAATGGGTCCTCTGTCGCTCCTAGCTTGATTGGCTGAGCTAGCCATCCCGTAGCTATACAAGCAACTCTTTTCAGCATTTTACTGGATTTTTGAACTATCCCGGACGTGGATTCTGAATTGCTAAACTTCCCATAGGTGTTTAATGTTCAACTGTCGCTCCTATTCTGATTTGCCGGTTTATGCGACCACTAGAAATAGCTTTCCTGAAATTTGAATTACTGTATTTCCCGCAATATTCCAATATCCCTAAATTCTGAATTAGGATATTGAAAGTTATTTTTTTTATGTATTTTTTATTTTTTAGGTTTCAGCTCTTTTCCGAAAGTGAACTGCCTTTTTAAAGTGATTTTATTCATACACCGCATCCGACATGTGGAATGAGTTTCTCCTGTTCCAGCCTTCCTCGCATGCCGGAAACTGTTTTTCGCGCATCCCGCACGCGCCTAAGAAGTCCCCACACAGCGCCCATTGTCCCCGCACTGTCCCCACACACACTGGTGAGGCGCAGGGAACTTTTGCCCCATGTACGAGCGTAACCGCCTCGGACGACGAAATCTTAGGCGCAGCCGCCGCACTGCGCCTCGGTCCCCGCACTGCGCCCCACACACTGGCCAGGCGCGGCGGACTTTTTCCCGCATGTATGCCCGCACTACCTCCGGCGGCGAATCATAGGCGCAGCGCAGCGCCGCACTGCGCCTCGGACCCCCTGCGCCTAAAAACTGGCGAGCGCGGCGGACTTCACAAATGCAATTAATGAGCGCGCCCCGCCCCGACATAAAATCAGCTGCGCAGATTCCCGCCGGGAAACTGGCGGAAAGGTGCCCCCGACCTGGTGAGATCATAATGATCCCCCCCAGCTCTATAAATATACTTCTCAGGCACTATTTAAAATAATTGTGAGAAGAAATCCACTTAAAAGCCACATTTCTGTTCAAGGACCATGATTATTGCTGGTATCTCACAGCCAAAATGAACCTCAAACCCATTTGAGACAATGCGAAAACTTCTAAAGATAAAGTGATTAAATTGGAATACGGTGTTGTCATGAAACCTTGCGGTCTTTTTACAGTCTCCGCACAGCAAAAACCAACAAAATGAACTGTTGGGAAAAGAGAATAAAAATTGCAGTAAGAAATGATCATTTAAAAAAAAAAAGTTTTCAAGAGGACTATTTCCTATTTCTATTGAAGAGAATGTGAAGTAGACCGCAACTAAACGGTGACCTCAGGCAATTGGGGCCACAACATCATCAGAGACCATGCCTGAATTCATCTGATAAAAGTCAACGATCCACATTATCTGTGGAAACCAGAATGCGTTTGTCAGTAATGACTTCCCAGCTGTGCTGAAGGACCGCTCAGCTATACGCGGCCAGCTGGCATGACAACCATCACTAGGGGCGTGCATCGACCATTTTGAAACCCAGAAGTCTATTAGGGTCCGGACACATAACAAAAAACATCGGTGGTTGACACGCAAAAGTCGTACCCCTGATCTTAAGCTGGTCTCTGTGTGTTTGGATGTGTGCCCTGCATTGCATCTGCGTTGTTAGGTGGTAAATAAATATTGCCAGAAGGTCACCCATTAAGCTTCTGCCACCTTGCCTGCTCAGCCGCTGAGGCCCTACTTGTACTCTACTGCTGTCACATCGCTGATGTTTGTTATCCAACCTGGACATTTGGGGAATGTGAAGCAGACGCAACAGATGTCCTCCAGTGAACAATCAGCAAGGTCTCCATTCCTGCATTAACTCTCTATTTGGTGGGTGGAAGGAAAGTGGCTGATTTTTGTTTTGTACCGGGTCCAGGAGGGTGGCCACCCAGTATCTGTTGTTCATTTTTTGATGGCCTTAATGCGAGGATCATGTTGGAGAATGGACATCCAGGACACATCATGTGAGAGATGGAGCCGTGATTTCCCAAGCCTCCTGGTCTGGGCACTAGCAAACTGACTTCCTCATCTCCCCTCCGCCTCAAATTCGGACGGTCGGCCAACCCTTTCCAAGCAGGGACGTCGGTAAACGTCGGTTCTTGGAATAGCTTCCTCTCACTCCGCTTCGCTCCGGCACACTTCAACACAGCCTTGACTTGCCCTGAGATGATGCACACTGAAGCTGAATGCGCCAAACCATTGCACTAGCCCTGACCCCCGAGGAACCAAGCTGCCTAATGAAGACCGATGTAATTGTGAAACCTGTCGGTCCTTGATGGATTAGACGAGAGAAAGCTCCGTGTCCGCATCTGTGTCCATCTCCTCCTCCGTCAGGGCGGACCTGTTGTTTCACGAGTGTCCAATGATCGTCTCCATGAACTAAAACACCACAAATGCTGCTCATGCTACAAGGCAGTTGTCCGCCACTGACCATTTTGGTTGTCTTTCCCTTCAAGACTGCAATATGGTTGCAAGAGCTCTTTCACCTGCCTCCACTCTCGGTGGTCTTAACACCGAGGTCCGCACCGCTCCTGCTGTCAGGCCATGTGTCACTCGAACTGCGTAATGCATTCGTGCTGCTGCCACAGAATTGCTGGCGCATGTAGAGGGTGGAATTCCAGCGTGTTGCCATGTCAACAATGATACGTTTGACGGGAGCCGAGTCTGACGCCGCAACCAGCCAGGCGACGAAGCAGTGTGCACGGCGGAAGTTGTGAACTTAGACTTCGTGCCTTCCTCAGCATACAGTCCCAGACCCCGGGTAGCTCTTAGAAATTTCTGACGACAAGGTTCAAGAATGTCCAGGCAAGGAGATGTGCTCCACCCTACCGATCTTTAACGGCCAAGCATATTTTCGCCCGTTATCGCACAACCACCTTCCTGCACCATGTTACTTGGCACCCAGCCCAGCGCTCGTTCTCGTTGCGGAAGCCGGCCACACTCCTGACCTGTTGTGGACGGTCACCAAGACAGATTAATTGTCAACACGGGGCCTGTTTGCTCGTGGGCACGTGATCCCACCAGAGGACCTTGGGGAAAAGACCCTGCACCATCCCTGCGTTTTGAAGAGCGTGCGCCGACTGAGAGCCAACGTCACCCCCAAGACATCCACCCAGCTCACCCAGTGACTGTCACAGTGATATAGCGCCTTGGCCGTGCTACTAGTCCCATGTGTCGGTGGTCAGATGGACTTTTCCGGCCACAGATGAGACAACCGCTTGAAACTTTTTAGATGACAGACACTGTCTGGCCAGGCAGCGACGGCTTTTCTGGCAAACAAATGCCTGCTCGGCATCCTGGTATGGGGGCAGGCAAGGCCCAAGAAGTGGCAGAAAACATCTGTGACAACCAGACGGAAAGCCAACATTTCCAAGCCAAAAGCCTGGCAATGCCGACAATTCAGCTTTTGGCTTTGGGATGGTTTGGGTTAAAGTGTATCTTCTGCTCCCAAACCTGGAAGAACAGAAGCTGTTGATAGATCTGGCGCTGTACGGCGTGCAGGACATCAAACTGGCGGAGAGAAGGGGTAGGATGTCTCTTGGTGGTGCGGTGGTACTCAGCGACGGTGGAGGCTGAAAGACGGCAATGGCTGATCCAGGGGGGTGATGAACATGGGCAGCTGAGGAACGCTTGGCGGTGGCGGAGGAGGAGGCGGAGACAGAGGGTGTGACAGTGGTGGAGGCCGGCGTCGGTCTGGCCTTTTTTGCCAAGTGTTGCCTCCATTTCAACTCACGCATTCGCTGCTTGTGACTAGACATGTTGGTAGTGGTTAAACTCCTAAGGTTCTTGCCTCTACTTATGCATTTACGGCAAAGGCGGCATATGACATCGCTGGGTGAATCAGAGGCTTGCTCAAAGAAGGCCCAGGCTTGAGAGGAGATAAGCGAGGAGCGGGGTTTGCGCTGACCGTGGCTGGCGGAATCATATCAGCGGACTTCTGCGACCGCCCTCTCCCTTTTTGAGGCGGAACCCGTACTGACACTACCCCATCGTCTTCTTCCTCGTCCAGTGATGAAGCGCTCGCAAGCAAATTCTGCTGAAAAGTCCACGGTGGATTCGCAATGTCGCCATCATCATCATCATCAACACAGGTGACTTCGTCGTCCTGGCATTCTGCATCCAAGAGCTGCGGTCTACAAGCAAGAGGGTTTGCAAGGCGTTGCCGACCGCCCGGGATTTTTGCCGATTGACCGGCTTCCTTCTACTCCTCTGATGGCATCAGTAACTGGGCGTCAGTAGCAGAGAAAATCTCCTCTTTGGCCTCTTGATCTTTTAACATGCCTTCTGTCCAACCGCATTTTGTCATCAAAGAGGTCTTCAGAAAATGGATTATCCACAGTGGTGGGTACACGAGTTGACATTTGGGCTGCTTCATGTTGGACGGATGCTGATGACGACATTTGTGGCCGTGACTGGGAGAACGAGGAGGTAAGACTGCTGGATGCAGGTTGCATTAACACTGAAGACAGATTGCGACGCTGTTCGTTACTGAGATTCACAGGGCCCTGACCCAGCGATGACAGGCCCAACGGTCCTGCAACCGACGATCCGCTGGCATGCGTGTTGTTGCCAGCACTGGAAGGAGCACCTTTCTCGTACCTCTACCTCCATGTCCTACCCCCCTCTTTGCTCGCTTACCACCTGAATTTTGCTCCATGTTCAGAAATATAAAAATTTGAGAAGGGAAAGGAAGAGTTTTGGAAAGTCTCTTATTAAAGACGGCAAATCAAGCTATTCTAAATCCCTCAAATCAAAACAAAATTGCTGGATTCAAATTTAACTGCAAGAGGATCTATCAAAAGCTGGCCCGACCAAAAGTGAAAAAAACACCTTCTGAAATGTATCGGATAATAAAAGGTTTTTTGGCACCAAACAATTACTTTGCTGACTTCAAATTCTAATAATTAAAAAACGTCAAGTGAATATAACAAATTTGGAAAGTGAAAAATACGTTCTGTAAATTCGGTTATTAAAAGGTATTTTTGGCATCCTATCATTCAACCTGTGTACTACAAAAATTGCTGGATTCAAATTTAACTGCAAAGTGATCTATCAAAAAAGCTGGCTGCGCCAAAAGTGAAAAAACACGTATCTGTAAATGTATTCGGATAATAAAAGGTATTTTTTGGCACCTATCAATTCACCTGTGGCTGACTACAAAATTGCTGTATTCAAATTTAACTGCAAAGTGTCAACAAAGCTGGCCTGCGCCAAAGTGAAAAACACGTATCGAAATGTATCGGATATAAAAGGTATTTTTGGCACCTTTCAATTCACCTGTGGTGACTACAAAATTGCTGTATTCACATTAAGGCAAGGTGCCTCAATGAACAAGCTGTATGCGCAAAGTGAAAAAACACGTATCTGTAAGTATTCGGATAATAAAAGGTATTTTGGCCCTATCAACCTGTGCTGACTACAAAATTGCTGGATTCTAATTTAACTGCAAGGTGGCTATATCAACAAAGCTGGAATGGGCAAAATTTAAAACACCTATCTGAAATGTATACTGATAATTAAAGTGGAGTTTTGCACCTAACAAAGAGACCTGCAGTTACTAGAAAAGATGTGTATCCTAATATAAGCTCAGGCTGCCCAATATCCAGGAAATATTTCAATAGAAAACTGTTAATAATAAAGCTATTGCAGTGCAATGTCTACACTAAGTCTTGGTGAACTTTATGCAGTATTCTTTATAGAGCTCGTCTGTGTTCTCCCGTGGGCCCCCCCCACTCCCCTCTGTGACTTTACTGTGGTAGATGCTCCTTTAAAATTCTCTACCTAACTACATAAAATCTTCCAATCTCTGATCTAACTAAGTTGTAAGGATCACAGCTAACAGAGCTTTCTCTGTGAAGAAATAGAATAATTTCGCTGAGCTATTTGGACACAGGCAGTGCGCACGTCCTCCTGCTATGAGACGCTGACAGACACTGATCATGAACAGGAAGGGCTGTCCTATGTAAAACGAGGTCATGTGATTTTTCCAGCCAATCGCAACCATACACATCCCAGTCATGACGTCGCACACACATCTCACCCTGCTCTATTCTGTAAGCTGATTTGCTGGCCGCCAAAATGACAGGAAGCGCCGAAAATGGCGCGATATTAATAGATGATGCACAGATTTTAACCTAAATTATCGCATGATCTAAAAATTTCGATCAACATAAAAACTGTGCCGATTTCAACTTTGTCGATAATAATTGCTCAACACTAGTGTTGACGAATATTAAACAGTAAAACCGTTATTTGTGTTTGATCGTTACATTACATGTACGAGTTGGGCAGCTATGTGTATTGGCCCAAGTGCGGATTGAAAAAGGCCAAAAGGTCGCTGAACACATGACACATTTGCAAACATTGGGTGTTGGGTGTCCAAATTTAGGTTGGCCGATCGGCTACATTGGGCTAACCCACTCAAGGGTGCTCTCTTTCCCAGTTGGTCAACAACCTAATCCACAAACCACACAGTTTGCCAGGTGAACTCCACACAACCAAGCATGCTTTTGGTCACCACCAAAAAACACAAGGAGGGCCATTGTCACCTACATGGGCCTGACATGGATCGGGTGATGGCTGGCAATAGTCAGCACACAACATTTTTGGGATGACCAAAAAAGGTGACGTAACGTTGGAAATGTCCTATCTTGGCCACATCAGGGAAGGCTGTCACACTTTGGCAGTTGCCAAACGTATTCGACAAATGTTAGGTGACCTAATACTAAATAACAGCCGTCAAGAGCCCAACCATCTTTGGATGTGTGTTGAATATTAACACTGAGGCATTTCTCAAAAGACTAGAACACCAGGGAACACTCACCCCTCCCAAGTCGGGCCCACATGTCAGAAAATTTGCAGTCTCCCAAGGACTTTGGTGACAATAGCAACCAATCAGGACACCACTTGCATTTCATTTTGTGTTTTGGACAACGGAGAGTGGCGCTGGGATTGGTTGCTAAGGGCCACTAAGTGATTGATGTACGGAGTCCGGTTTCAGACATGTCACCCTTAGAGGCTTGAAACAGTTTTTGTCTTTCCAGACCCCAAAAAATACATTCCAAAGAGGGGCTGGGCACTAATTTGACTACTGGATGGACCAACATTACGGGGAATCTAGTGAAATGTACAGTCAGCTGTTGATAACACTAAACGACACACAGTGAAAAGGTAACAGGTTTTATTGCACAATTACATTGTAACATCCAAACACAACTTCCCGAAAATACATCAACTAGACAGCAAGGCCCAAGTGTGGGATGCCCACAATATGGTTGTAGTGTAAACAAATATGTATGTGGCCCAAAAGATTAAGGCAAGTCCACTTGCATGTTTTCATTAACCAGGCTTGGAAGCCTTGAGGTGTAACAGCTTGGAGGAGCCAACACAGTGCGCGGGCCCCACCGAAGGCCCCCAAACCCACTTTTCTAGTCACCCCTCAAGTCAACTATGGGTGAGTTTGGCCATTTTGAGTCTGTTAACATTTGAGGTGCTTGGCACACAGTTGAGGCGGAAACTGTGTGTGCCCATCTACCACGACAAGGTGACCTCATATCAGATGGGACCCTACACTATCCCAAAAAAAAAAAAACCACCTGAGCCACTTGAAAAAAACATGCACCAACATAGCTTCTACTGGCACATGTTAGACATAGGTGCCTCATGTCTTGCGACGATGGCTTGGTTGTTGGGCCGGCACGCTCTTGGCCCTTCTTTTACCTCTTTTCTTGGCACGTGTGGCCATGGGTGGAGGAACCTCGGCCTCAGCCCCAGGTGACAGGCTCATCGCCTTCTCTACATCCACTGGCATGGGGGGCTGATGAAGTCGATGGAAGTGGCAAAGAGGGTGCCTGTTGGACGAGCGGCACCGGATCCATCTCAATACTTAAATCCTCCCACTGCGTAGCTACAGTGTATGTTTGAACCCGGGATGTAGTGGCGGCTACAGTCCCCGATCCAGAGGCATCCACAGCAACTGGCTGCGGGCTTGGATGTAAGTACTGGGATATGTTACCCATCTCCAGAGCCACTCGCTCATTTGAACGGGCCATGCTACTCATGAACTCCAACGCTTGTTGCCATCTGGCATCCGTGCTGTCTTTATTCTGAGCCAGCAAAGTCACTATACGCTGCAGAAGCTCTGCAGTAGAATTGGGAAGCTGGGCTGGTGGTGGGCGGCTCAGGTGGCCAGCTTCCCCAGCACTGGACTCTTCACCAGGCTGCTCCGCAGATGCTGATGAAGGCGCAGCCACTGGCTCTGCAATCATTGGTTTTCACACCACCAAGAAAGAAAGGAGAGAAAATATATTAGCACCAAACATTCAGGGATGTGACATAGCAGACAATTAGGCACAGACATTATTAGTTTAGCACTTAGGTCATCAAGGAGCAAAGTATGTGAGTGGACCAATGTCCTATACAAGAAATACACACATGGCAGTATGACAAAACCAAGACGATTGCTATTAAAGGATGAAGGCAGCCTTCAACAATTAAGGGGGAATTGGGAGTGAAACACAGTGGTTGAGGTGGCGGGGTGAGTGCAGTGGACGGTCTGCATATTCCCCAAACACACTTCTACACGGACATGTTTGGGGGCAAAAGCCACCCAAACATGACACACGTTTGAAGTTTCGGGTCGTTAGTTTCAAAGGGTGAAAGTGGGGTGGCGGAGGGGATAAATTAGCTGCTATGGTGGTCTCTGACACTACCTCGAGCTGACACAACCTCAGGAGGCGTCTCCCAAGGCAAGGTTGCCAATAACAGCAACTGGCCACACATTAACCAGTATTTATTGAAAGCTCGCTTGGTGCACAGGTCAAAGGGGGGTGTGCAGGGATTAGCGTCAAATACCAAAAGACAAGAGTAGAACAGCCTGGCTCGAATTGACACTGACAGGTTTGCTTGCCTTACCAAACACTTCCAACAAGGGACCAACAATTGCAGGGCCAAATGGCAGGTAATGTGTGGACCGAAAATCTAGTCACCTAACACAGCGAGCTTCGTACATGTTAATTCAATAAAATCATGTTTATTTCTTTATTTTCGTTATCCAAGGATCAATAGTATGGGTGCAACGAAAATAAAGAAATAAACATGATTTTATTGACGTAATTTTTTTTTTTCGTTACCCCCATATTATTATTAATTTTATATACACATTGGGACAACTTCTGTAGGCTTATAATTTGATTTCAGCCATGTACAGTTATTTCAGATTGCATTAGAAAACCCATAGGAGAGTCGCTCGCTCTCCCATTGGTCCAAATAACCGTGCCTCTTTTAACTTAGCCAATCACAGAGCTCGCTCGGAATTTATTTTCCCCATAGAACTCTAAGAAAGTAGGTCGCGCTCTGATTGGCTAAGCTGGACGAGCCCCCGCCGCTTCAACCAATCAGCTCGTTTCTGCCTTTTTACTGTATTTTGAACTGTCCCGCCTTTGAATATGATTGGTCAATTCTCCTGCATAGGATAGAATGGGCCACTGTCGCTCCTATTCTGATTGGTCAATTCTCCTCCATAGGATATAATAGGCCACTGTCGCTCCTATTGTGATTGGCTGGTTTATGCCGACCAATCAGAAGAGCTTAAACAAATTTGAATTACTGTATTTCCCGGCGATTCTCTCTATTGCAATTCCTTATGTAGCGCCGGTCTCGGCGACAAACGCGTTGTTAGGGATTTAAGTGCTTTATTTTTAAAGAAGGTTTCAGCGCTTTATCTGATAATGTTTTACACTTCATAAAAATGATTTTTTTATTCATACTCCATGCCGCACGGCGCTGAGAGCGGAGATTTCATTGAGCCGATCTCTCCATGATGCCAATGGAGCAGCTAGTACATCACGCTCCTTTTGATTTGCTGCGATAGGCCAAGACCCCACCGACTTACGCTCAACACCTAATCAGCTCTATTTCTGCATTTTTACTGTATTTTGAACTGTCCCGCCTTTGAATTTGATTGGTCAATAGTTCTACATAGGTTTTAATGGTTCACTGTCGCTCCTAGTCTGATTGGCCGGTTTCTGCCGACCAATGAGAATATCTTTCAGACTTTGAATTACTGTATTTCCCGGCAATTTCCAAATATCCTAATTATTGAATTAGGATATTTGGAAAATGATTTTTTTGTAGGTAATTTTTATTTTTTTAGGTTTCAGCTCTTTTTCTGAGAATATTTTCCGCCTTTATAAAGGCGATTTTTGATTCATATTCAGCACCGACATGTGGAATGATTTCTCGCTGTTTTGCAGCCTGTCTCGCATCGGAACAGCTTTTTGGGTCAGTCCCGCACTGCACCCCACACACTGGCAAGGCGCCAGGAACTTTTCCCGCATGTATGAGTGCACCTTCTCGGACGGCGAATCTTTGGCCCAGCGCCGCTCTGCGCCTCAGTCCCCGCGCTGCGCCCCACACACTGGCGAGGCGGACTTTACATAGGATGTATGAGCGCGCCCCGGCATAAATCAGGAGCAGATTTCACTGGAAAACCCGCGGAATGGTGCGCCCCGACGAGATTCATACATGTCGCCCCTAGTCACCTCATATACCGCAGCAGAGCACTCACATTCATGGGTTGCATCCTCCCTTTCAGGCAACACACTTGCAGAGTTTCCATTAGAATATGCAAACATCTCACTGGGACCAACAGGATCAGAACATAACTGCTGGCTATACATTCCAGGACACATCACCTGTGCTACTTGGGCTGCTCTCCCTTATTGCAGTAACTGCACCACCTCTAGCTGCTTGTTCACACAGGGGCGCAGTAACTGGGACTAACTTTGCAACCCAGTTTACCTCCCCCTGCTCAGGCTGTGACACATAGCTATTAATTACAGATACATTTTCCTCATTGTTAGCCTATTCAATAAGCATATTATGTATACTGCAAGAGGTAAGAGAGTCATCATTCCCCACTGGTAATGCAGCATGGGAGACACTAAGTCCACAGTCCTGCTGCTCTCAGCACTCTTTTCCTGCACAGGCAGCATGTCTGGGCCTCTGCTTGATCCACCCTGGTTCTCACAGAACACACGCCTGACAGTCCCAACACAGGTGTCCCCCGTAATACACCCCACTGGAGCAGTCTTACCAGGTCCATGACAAGTCTCCACACTGGGAATGGTGTCTGGGTTCGCTCTAGAACTCTCCTGCTGACTGTTCTCATCAGCCATGGGTGGTGCTTCATCCACCTGGAGCTCCAGGGCTTGCAGCTGCGACCTCTCTGGCCTCCTCCTGAGGGGGCAGTCAGGAGCACAACTCTCCACTCTGTGGCACCTCCAGCACGGCTCCCTCTGCTGGATGGTGGTAACAGGCTCCTGCTGATGAACATGGTTGCCCATGGCAACGGCAGCACGTAGTTTCCTCAGTAACTCCGTGTCTCCTGAAGTGGACTCCTTTGGTGGACGACACGGCCTCCTGGTCACAGGACCTCCGCTCAAGCAGTCGTCAGGTTGGTTGCCCGTAGCAACGGCTTTCCCCACTTCTGGCTTTGCATCCTCCTGCACACAAGCAATCCTTGTTAACATTCAAACAAAAAAAAAAAAGAAAAAGGAACAGCTCACCATTTACTCCCAAAGCAGTGTTTGAAGACAAATTCCTCGGTGCACGGAATAACACACGGCCAAAGGGGCAGCAATTTCAGAGTGCTAAATGAAGGTATGTCCAGCACTCAAAAGTAAAAGAAAATGCCAAAAAGCTTTATTGTCCCAATTTGGAAAAATTTAAATCAAATAGCCAACATATGTAAAAACAGATGCCACGTTTCGGGTCTACTACATCTTAAGGACCCTTACTCATAACTAAACCAGTTTCAAAAATGCACACTTCTTATAGAGTATCCAATTAGTACCAGATGTGTGTTAACTCCAAAGACACTACATTAGATACTAATGAAGGATTAACATGGAGGGACTATGCATATAGAGAAGATATAGACATAAACCCAAATAGAAATTATTACTATAACATTTTAATACACATATAACAAATCCGATTTAAGATTAAGTCCATATGGAAAACAAGTTTTTAAAGAAAAAAATCAAAAAAGCCTCTCTATCTAACAAACGTCTCCTCCAATCTCCACCTCTAGTGGGACGGTTAACCCTCTCCAAAGCCTTAACTCGTAACGTAGTGGTAGAGCCTGAATGTTCATCACGAAAGTGTCGTGATGCTCCCGAGATGGATTTTAAGCCCGCTTGTTTAATGTCGTATATATGTTCCCTAATTCTTATGAATAAACTTCTTGTAGTGCACCCAATATACTGCAAATTGCATTCTGTGCAATAAACCATATATACGACATATGTAGTACGACAATTGATATATAATTTAATAGTATATTGTCGTCCTGTGGCAGAAGAGGAAAAAGAAGTACTTTTTTCCAAAAAAGGACACAACGTACATCTATTATTGCCACATTTAAAACATCCTTTGTATCTGAGCCACATAGATACATCATTGTAAGATTTGTACATACTAGGTGATAGAGCATTACCGAGTGTATATCCTCGCTTTGAAATAAATTTGCACCCCTTACTTAAGATATTTCTTAAAGTTGGATCTACATATAGTACAGGCAGATATCTTTTCATTAAATCAATAATTTGGTCATATTGGTTACTATATTGTGTGCAGAAATAGACCGACATATCCACTTTATCTTGGGTTTTATTCCTTTTAGTATTCTATAACAAAGTGTTACGTTCCTTGTTATCCGCAATATTTTTGCCTCTATTTAAATCATATGTTGTATATCCTCTACATCTTAATCTCTCCGTGATGATATTTTTTTCTTATGCATAAGCTATCTCATTATTACAAGTTCGTCTAGCCCTGATAAACTCCCCTACCGGTAAATTTTTAATTATGTGTCGGGGGTGACAGCTAGAAGCATGGAGAAGCGCATTACCTGTTACAGGTTTTCTATAGGTGGAAGTTTGTACAGAATTGGTATCCGGATTAACCCTAAGCTGTAGGTCCAAAAAGGAAACATTTACAGAATCACAATGTGAAGTAAATCGTAAATTATCTGGGTTATCATTACGATAATCTACAAATACAGGTACGGAAGATATGTCCCCTCGCCAAATGATGAGGGTGTCATCAAAATGCCTTCCGTACCATAAAATAGAATTCAATAAAGGGTTAGAGATAGAATATATATATCTTTCCTCCCACCAGGAGACATATATATTTGCCAATGAGGGAGAAAAAACCACCCCCATTGGACAACCCTGTATTTGTAGAAAAAAACTTCCATTAAAGAAAAAATAATTATGGCATAGGAGAAAAGTGGTTACATTTATCAAAAATTCCTTCAATTCTGAGGTGTAATCTGTATACTTGTTTAGTTGTTCAGCAACAGCTATCAATGCTCTATCTTGTGGAATTGATGTATACAATGCAATGATATCACATGTAACCCAAGAAAGACTGGGATCCTACTGAATATTATCCATAGTTTTTATTACATCCCGTGAGTCTTTAATATATCCTGGGCATCTACCAACCAAAGGTTGGAGATGTTCATCTAGCCATGTGCCTATCCGTTCAAATAAGGAACCTATGCCCGAAATTATGGGTCTCAAAGGGGGTGGAAAGCATTGCTTGTGCACCTTCGGAAGTGCATGAAATATTGGAAGAACCGGGAACTTAACCTTTAAATTCTCTACCATTTTTTGATCTAACACTCCATAAGCACAACGTTCATCCAAGAGTTTGTCTAATTGTTGGGAGAATAACTTAGTGGGATCTGTTGCTAGGATGCGGTAAACTTTATTATCCTCTAACATGTTAGTGATTTCTTTAACATATAAGTCGCTATGCAAAACTACATTTGACCCAACCTTATCCAAATTTCTAATGATTATATAGGGATTGTTTTTAATCTCCCTGATAGTACTATAATACAAGTTTCGTAATTCCTGTTCCAAAATGTTCTGGAATTGCTCCATAACCGATACACGAGACTGCACCGGATAAAATTCTGGATTTTTAATGCGCTTGAGAAATGACAGCATCGCTGGCTGCCTGTGAGAGGACGGAGAGCCCGGTCACATGGGGAGGAGGAGGGAGAGGGCCCCAGAGGAACAGGAAGTAGAGCTACAGCAGGAGGACTCATGGGGACAGCAACGTGCCGGGCTGTCTGTTTCCATGTGGTGTGCAAAGTAAAAGTATGTAAATCTACTATGTGTAGCTGTATATGTGTGTATGGATGTATGTGTGATTTATATTACTGTATGTATGTGGGGTGTATACTGGGGTTTTGAGTATATACTGTATTTTATGTGTGTGTTTTGTATACGGGGTTTGTGAGTATTATACTGTATGTATGTGTGTGTATGTTACTGGGTGGGAGTATTTTACTGTATGTATGTGTGTAGTATACTGGGGTTTGGAGTATATACTGGATTTATGTGTATGTATACTGGGTGTGAGTATATATTGTGTGTGTTTGTGTGTGTATACTGGGTGTGGGGTTATTTTACTGGTTTATGTGTGGGGTTATATTTTCGTATGTTTTTGGTTTTTGTATACTGGGTGTGTGTTGATACCCTGGGTGGGATTACGTGAGGGTGTTATACTGGGTGTGAGTATTTTACTGTATGTGTGTGTTTTACTGGGGTGGTATATACTGTTGTTGTTGTTATTAATGGGGGTGAGTATATTCTGTATGTGGTTGGGTGTTGTGGAAATACGGGAACGTGAGTTATATACTGTATTGTGTGTGTTGTATACTGGGTGTGAGTATATATGTTATGTTGTTGTGTGTAATAAACTGGGTGTGAGTATTTTACTGTATGTGTTGTGTTGGTTCCCTGGTGGAGTATATGCTGTATGTTGTGGTGTATACTGGGTGTGAGTATATACTGTGTGTGTGTACTGGGTGTGAGTATATACTGACTGTGTGTGGTATTACTGTATGTGGTGTGTTATACTGGGTGTGAGTATTACGGGTATGTGGTTTTGTTTTGTATACTGGTGTGTAGTATTATACGTTATGTGTGTGTGTTATGGGTTGTGAGTATATACTGGGGTAGGGTTATGTGTGTTACTGGGTGTAGTATTACTGGGTGTGGTGTTATATACTGTATTTTTGTGTGTATATTGGGTGTGAGTATGTACTGTTTTATGTGTGGTAGTATATGTTTGATTTTTACTGTATGTGATGAGTGTTATATGGGTTTGAGTATTACTGTTGAAATGGTGTAGTGGGGTGTATACTGGGTGTGAGTATATCGTTTTTTGGATGTATGTGGTGTATATGGGTGTATGTATACTGTTTTTTATGGATGTATGTGTGTTTTTAATGGGGTGGGGTATTTACTGTGATTTTTTATATACTTTTATGGTGTTTTTTTTTGTTTTTTTTTTGGGAGGTGTGTTTTAAATTTTTAAACTTTTTGTTTATATTTTTTTTGGGGGTGGTTTTTGGTATTTTTTTGGGGGATGTTAGTATTGGTTTGCTGTTTTAAGGGTTTTTTGTATATGGGTGTGGATGGATTATTTTTATGTGTGTTTTTTAATTTTTTTTGTATGTACAGTGTGTTTGGGGTTGAGTGTATATAGTGTGTATTTCATAGAGTGGACCTAGGGCTATATTAAAAAACATTGGTTTACACTGCAAATTCTTTTATACTGAATGGGTGGGGGAGTTAATAGGTAGATATAAAATATATGATACAAAGGTATAGGGTATATAGATAGATTTGAAATGAATTGATATGAGATATATAAGATAGATAGGAATGAGATAGATAGATAGATAGATAGATAGATAGATAGATAGATAGATAGATAGATAGATAGATATGAGAGGGAAAATTACAGTGCTTTGCAAGCCCAAAACGGGAGATTGCAAGCTAGCTATAATAAAGGGAACACTACTTGGACTAGAGCGCTTAATAGGGATTAAGCACAGTAGGGCTAAATTTCTATTAAATTATTTAATTATATATTTTAGCACATAACGCGTTTCACGGGTCTCAGCCCGCTTCTTCAGATATGCATCGATAGATAGATATGAAATAGATAGATATGAGATAGATAGATATGAGATAGATAGATAGATAGATAGATATGAGATAGATAGATTATAGGGTGAGATATGGTAAGAGAGAAAGGAGATAGATGATGAATTTACCCATATGAGAGAGGTGGATGTGAGAGAGGTTGATAGAGAAAAATATTTTTAAATAGATTGATATGGATACATATATTTAAAATAGAAAGGTATGATAGATGACAGATAATATAGAGAAATACATAGTAGATAGATAAGAGATACATAGGTAGTGTAACATCTCACATGCGTTCAGACGCCATCTTGGGCCGTCCTGGGGGTAGTTCGCTCCTGGATCGCCGTCTTTGGTAAACGGAATATTGGCACTCAGACACAGGGGCTTCCGTTTAACTGGCCTCAACCAGTTTTATTCAGGTCAGTATAACGTACAGAAAGTAAAACAAAACCAAAAACAAAACCTCGGCCGTCTAGCCACTATCTAAACATTGGTGAGTCCCTCACTAACCTGCGGTCAGGACCTCCCCTCCAGCACTGCCCACACTCACGTCACCAGCTCCACTGGTAACGGATTCCTCAAGCCTGGGGGGGTTTAAAAGCCTCCTCTCCAAAAAGCTCCACTGTTCTCCAAACAGCAGTTAAACCACACCCCTGATTACTTGGAGCAGCAGGCTATTGTAGGCCTCAAGGCCATGTCAAAAAAATGTGCTGGAACACGGGAACAGGGTACGTGGAACATGGGGAGTAGACACCCACCCGCACTTTTGTCTACCCCCAATTTAAGGGACCCGACCCCAAAACGGTTTAAAAAAAGCCAAAAAACCCAAATACACCTTTGCCAACCTTTACGTGTGGTGAAAAACATATGCCCGGTTTCCAAAAATTCCCCCAAAAGGGCCACATACCCTTTGGTGGATGTGAATTATAAAAAATTTTGGTATTTCCCCACCTAGGGGCCCGGAAAAAAGGAAGTTTACATGAAAGTATTTAGGGAAATAGATTTGAAAATATAGTTAGATGAAGCAAATTAGATTAAAGATAGTTTGAGCTGGTTATACGATTATAGGTATTTAGATATGAGTTTTTGTCTGTGCTCTGCTGGTGTTTTGGGCGGGGTTGGTGGGGGCCGAGGTTCCCGGTTTTTTTCTTCCTGCGCTGGTCCCTAGTCCAGGCCCCGGTTGGGTGACACTGGGCCCTTTTTTCCCCGGGGGCGCCCCTTTTTTTTAAAAAAAGGGGGGCCCCCCTTTTCCCCCCCCAAAAAAAGGGGGGGGGGGGGTTTTTTTTTTCAAAAGGGGGGGGGGGGGGGGGGGGGGGGGGTTTTTTTTTTTTTTTTTTTTTTTTCCCCCTTTTTTTTTCCCCTTTTTTTTTCCCCCCAAAAAGGAAAAACCCCCGGGGGGCCCAATTTTGGGGGAAAAAATTAAAAATTAAAAATTTTTTTGGGGAAATTTTAAAAAAAAAAAATTTTTTTTTTTGGGGGTTTTTTGGGGGGGGGGTTTTTTTTTTTAATTGGGTTAAAAAAAAAAAAAATTTTTTTTTTAAAAAAAAAAAAATTTTTTGGGGGGGGGGGGGAAAAACCCCCCGGGCCCCCCTTGGGGTGGGGGGCCCCCCCCTTTTTAAAAAAATTCCCCTTTCCCCCTTTTTTTTTTCCCCCCCCCCCCCCAAAAAATTTTTTTAAAAAAAAAAAAAAAAACCCCCCCCCCCTTTCCCCCCCCTTCCCGGGGGGGGTTTCCCGGGGCCCCCCAAACCCCCCAAGGGCCCCCCCCCTCCCTTTTTGGGGGGGCCCCCCCAAAACCCCCCCTTTCCCCAAAAAAAAAAACCCCAAAACGGGCCCAAAAAATTTTTTTGGCCCCTTTTTTGGGGGGAAAGGGGCAAGGGGGGGACCTAAATTTTTCCCCCTGGGGCACCTCCTGTATTCCCTACTAGAGGAAAGATGTCCCGGAGGCCATCCCTGCGTCCATCTCCCAGGAGCAGGTAAGGGGAGCACACTGTTTACATTACATTTTAGCCAGGTGAGGGAGGAGGGGGGGGGGGCGGGGGTTGTGGGACATCATTTGTTTTTTTTTTAATGCTTTTCTTTCCTGTCTGCTTTGCCTCCTGCAGAATTTTCTGTTCAACTTTTTACAGTCACAGAAACTTCTGCAGGATGTACGGCCCACTCCACTGAAGGGCCTAACTGTAACCAGCAGGAGAGTGTAATAGATCACTAGAATGACAATATACTGCAGTGCACAAGTGCTATGGTATTTTGCTCCAGTGATAATTTCTGTAAGTACCAAAGAGAGATTGGGGAAAATTTTTTTTATATCACATGGTAAACTCGAAAATCCCCAACCGGTCCGGGTGCCCCCTCCCAACCAGGCCCCGAACTCCTCCATGCCGCGGACGGGGGGGGGGGCCCCAAACTGACTTCTCACACCTGGGCCCATGAGCTCTTAGCTACGCCCCTGGTGCCAGGACATCTGCCCACTGCTCTGGAGGTAGCCTCTCGCTTACTGCCATCCGCTCAAATGCTGCAAGGAAGACCTCCACATCTTCCCCTACAGTCATCTTCCACATTGCCCTCTGTACAGCACGGCGGGCTCTCACATCATCTTACGCAGTCTCCCTTGGTGTCACAGCCTCTCTCTCGGTCTTCAGTTGTGTCTGGAGCCTTTTATTATCCTCCCGCATGGTGGCAGTCAGCTGCTCAGACTCCTTCATGGACTGCTTCAGCTGGGCAAGGAGTTCCTCCATGCCCAAACAAAAAAAATTTCGCCAACAGCAACAGTCTCTCTTTAAGCAGCACCAATTTTAGGCTTCTGGCCCTTTTAAATCTCGCTGTGGCAAGACGTCACTGCACCACTTCAGGTACAACTTTGTGCCAAAACTGCGCCAATCAATTGTGCCATTACTGCCCATCGGATCCTCCACCATATGTGATTGAACTTCCATGCCTTATGGCGCTCTTTGGTCGGCTCGGGGGTCATTCGCTCTGGGATCGCCGTTCTGGTTAAACGGTGGGCACCTCCATAGATTGCACTCTGACAGAGACTTTCTGGTTTAAGACTGGTATCAACCAGCTTTAATAGACAGGATACAAGAAAACAAACACATAAAACAAACTCCTCGGCTGTCTGGCCACTGACTAAACATATATACAGTCCCTCTCTATATGCAGTCTGGACCTAACGTCCAACACCAGAAAAACACAATATTACAGCCACCATCTGTACAGGCTTTCCTCAAGCCTGGTGGTAAGAGCCTCCTCTCACCAGCTCCACTGCTGCTCCAATTTGCAGCTGACCACACCCCCCTGAACACCTGTAGAGACAGGCTTTGTATAGCCATCCCGGGACTGGCCCAAAACCCAACATGGAACCTAGAGACCTGGGACACGGGAACAGCCACCCACCCATCTGCAGCTGTTTCGGGGAAGCCAACCCATAATGGCTAGATACCAGCCATGCTACATCCAGCTGTCAGCAACCTAGTGTTGCTGACAGATAACCATTGGCTCCCCCCCACCAAGAGCCGGCTCTTGGTGGCACGTCTCTACCAGGATGACTCCACCTAGTGGCAGAAACAGGCAACTACTCTTAGCCTCTCTGTCACAATATGTAATATTATTGGATCATAGAAAAGGCAAGAGAGTACCAGAAAAATCGCTATCTGAGCTCATTGACTATACCAAGTCTTTAAACTGTGTTGGTGAAGTTTGGGAAGCACTGCCTGAGATAGGAGTGCCGCCACAAATGATCAAGTTAATCAGGTCACTCTTTGAAAATCAAAAAGCCATAGTGCAAACCAAGAATTGTTCAAGATTCAGCAGAGCATAGGAGAAGGGTGCATTCTCTATTCTTTTTTCTAATCCCTGTGCAGGAGCAATAGTGAGAAAGTTGCATTTGAGTATTACGGTTAACATATGGTGAAGAACCATCAGCAATCTGAGATATGCAGATGATACAAACCTGTTAGCAGAGAGTAAAAAAAAAAGATGAAGCTGATCATAAAGCGAGAATAAGAGACTTTACCTAAGTGTTAAGAGGAACAAGATCATAATGACCACCAAAAAAGATGTTGTCATAAACATCAACAATGAAAAAATAAAAGTGGTCAACAGTAGTGTTGAGCTGAACCATTCAGAAAAAGGTTAGTTCGGCATGAATTTTACATTTTTCCGAACCTGAGCCGAATCAAATTTTTTGATGCAAGTTCGGTAAAATTCGGGTTCGGCACAGGTGTTCGGCGCCATCTTCAGCTGATTCCTTCAGCTTTGGCAGCCAGTCAATCAGTGCAGAGCACAGAAGGGGGTCAAAAACTTCACCACTGAGGGTGTAGGGATCTCATTGGTTGCTAAAATCAAATGACCGTCTTATGTGTATGTCGCTGTATTTCCTGTTGAACGCCATTTCCACCTTACTCTCTGTAGTGAACACATTGCTGCCTCTGTGTGCTTGTTTGCCAGCAGGCAGAAACACAATTTTATAGCAATTTTACGCAGGAAAAGCTGCTAGTTAGATTATTCAGGGGTGGGGGGGAGGGACCGCTAGCTTAGGGAGTTAGGGAGTTTTGTATAGTTATTCCATAGCTAAAAATCTGTTTATAATCCTATTTGCCCATTGCAAAGTATAGGCATTTAAGACCACTTGATTTGCTGTCAGGGTTCTTCCATAAGACCCCATTTCACAGATATTCCATAGAAAAAATTCTGTTTATAATCCTATTTGCCCGTTGCAAAGTATAGGCATTTAAGAACACTGTTGATTTGCTGTCTTGGCGTACAGTTCTTCAATAAGAGACTGTGAACAAATCTTGACCTTTTTAATATTTATATTTTTGAACATGGAGCAAACTAGAGGTGGTAAGCGAGCAAGTAGGGGAGTAGAACGTGGAGCTAGAGGTACGAGACAAGATGCTCCTTCCAAAGCTCCGGATTACACACAAGCGAGCACATTGTCAGTTGCAGGACTGTCAGGCCTGTCATCGCCTGGTCGGTTCCCTGTGAATCTCTGTACTGAAGAGTGTTGCCAATCTGTTCTTCAGTGGTTAACACAACCTGAATCGAGCAGCTTTACCTCTTATTCCTCTCAGTCAAGGGCGCAAATGTCATCGTCATCATCAGTCCAACCTGAAGGCCAAAGCTCTTTGATGACACAATGCGCTTGGGGTCAGAAGGCATTTAAAAAAATCAAGAGGCCAAAGAGGATGATTTTGTCTGCTCTGACGCCCAATCGCTGATGCCCTCAGAGGAGAAGAAGGAAATATTAAGCGGTCAGCTGTGCCTTGCTGTTCCTGTGGCTTCTAGCCCGCAGCTTGAGGATGTAGACTGTCAGGAAGAGGAAGTCACCTGTGATGAAGAGGACACTGAGGATCCAACGTGGTCTTTTAAGCAGCAGCTGATGAGCGCATCATCAGTGGAGGAGGAGGATGATGGGGTAGGTGCGGGTCTGGCAGCAGAAAGGGAGAAGGCTCACATTAATCCACCAGCCATGGTCAGTGGTGGCATTGGGAATACTGCTTCTAGGTTTTCACCGTCAAAGAGGTCCAGGACCTGTGAAGCCTGGGCCTTTTTCGATCAAGCCTCAGATTCGCCGACCGAAGTCATATGCCGGCTTTGCTTTCAACGAGTCAGTAGAGGAAAGAATCTAAAGAATTTAACCACCACCTGCATGAACAGGCACATGCATGTAAAGTATGAATTGCTGTGGAAGAATTACTTGGAGAAAAAAGGCCACACAGGTACTGGGCTTCCAACCACCATGTAATCTTCTGCCTCTGCCACTTCCAAGCCCAAGCGGTCCCTTGCTGCCAGTGTGCCAGAGCAGCATCGGCAAAAACCATCCCCAGTCCCAAACACGGTCGGCCGATTCCCACCATCAGCAACACAGTCTACCCCTTCCACCAGTCTGACCTGGTGCTGACGCCATACAGCAGCCAGTCCACCAGCCAGCCTTCCGTGTACCAGGTGTGGGAGCAGAAGAAACGCCATCTCAAATCCAAAAGCCTGAATGTCGGCATTACCAGGCTGTTGGCCTTGGAAATGTTGCCTTTCCGAATGGTAGACATAGATGGGTTCCACCATGTCATGGCCCAGGTGTGCTCCCAATATCAGATGCAAAGCAGTCATTTCTTTGCCAGAAAAGCTGTCCCTGCCCTGGCCCGCCACGTTGCAGAAAAGATCAGCGCGTTGGCTTCGTCTGTGTCCACCAAAGTCCATCTCACTACAAAAATATGGACTAGTAAGCACAGTCAAGGGCATTACATCTCACTGACTGCTCACTGGTTGAGTAAGATGGATGACAGTGCCTCTGGTGATGGGTCTCGGCCAATTGTCTTCCACACTGCAGAGATGGTGCAGAGTCCCGATCCTCAACCTCCACGGGTCGCATCATGTGCCAAGAGAAACCAGGACGTTCTGAAATTAATGTGTCTTGGAGACCGTCAACACACAGGTCCAGAGCTGTGGACAGCTCTGCGCACTGAGACCGATCAGTGGCTGTGTGCTAAGAACCTGGTGGCAATCAATGTGGTGTGCGACAATGGGAGAAATATCCTTGCCGCCCTTATGATCGGTAGACTTACGCACATCCCTTGCCTGGCACACGTCATGAACCTGGTTGTGCAGAAATTTCTCAAGCGCTACCCGGATCTTGACTGTCAGCTGAGGAAGGCTCGAGGTCTTAGCTCAAACTTCCAGCATTTGCATCCTGCTTTGGCATGACTGGCAGCATTGCAGCGTGACCTGAGCCTCATTGTTGACGCGGCAACGCGCTGGAATTCCACCTGCCACATGCTCCAGCGATTATGGCAGCAGTATAATGCTATTATGCAGTATGAAGTGTCGGATGGCCTCCCGAGCAGTGGTACGGAACTCGGTGTGTTGAGCCATAGAGAGTGGAGGCAAGTGAAGGATCTCTGCAACATCCTTGATAGTTTTGAAGATGCAACCAAAATGGTCAGTCAGGACAATGGCGTTGTCAACATGACCACTGTGGTCATATTTTACTGGAATAAGCGTTAGACTCTCTGCGGCAGCAGGTCTCAGCAGTGATGGAGGAGGATGAGGTGGACACAGAGCCTTACTCGCCATCGGATGTAGAAGGCCCGACTGTTTCACAATTGTATCGGTCTTCTTTAAGCGGTGGTTCAAGGTCTAGGACGGGTGCAGGACGGCAGTTCAGTTCACAGAGCAGAGGGCATGACACTAGCCAGGGTTTTGGTGACGGTCAGGATGAGGAAGTGGAGGAGGATGATGAGGCAAGGGTGGACACCACTTGTACCGATTACCCTTCAGTGTTAAGAGGTTGACACAGATTACAGGAGGAGGAGGAGGAAGAAGGGAGGAAGATCTGGTTAGTGCTCCTCAACCCCAAGGCTTCGGAGATCCTGGCAACATCTCACACATGAGTGCCTGGATGCTACATTATCTGCAACATGACCCACGCATCAAGGCAATCAAAATGAACAGTGATTACTGGGTGGCCACCCTCCTTGATCCATGTTACAAATCAAAAGTGAGCACTTTTCTTCCACCCACACAAAATGACAGTAGAATGCAGAAATTTGAGACAGTGCTCATTGACCAACTCAAGACATCTGTTGCATCTTCTTCACATTCTAATGTCACGGTGAAACAACATCAGCAACATGACAGCAGTAGAATAGCTTCTGCCACAGCAGCAACAGGCATTGTGGCAGAAGCACACTGGTTAACATTTTTAACACCTCACCAATGCCTGCAAGGCAGGGCAGCGTTCGGACACACCGAGACCGCCATAAGTGCATGGTCCATGACTACCTGCGGCTCAACAACGATGTGTTTGGACTTGATCTGCACCCATTCAATCTCTGGGTATCCAAAATGGATGAATGGCCTGAGCTTAATTGACACAATAAAAATTTTTTTTAGCCTGCCCAGCAGCCAGCGTTTTCTCAGAACATACCTTTAGAACAGCTGGTGGGGTGATAACTGACAAAAGTATCCATCTTTCCCCTGAGAATATGGATCATTTGACATTTTTCAAAATGAATCAAGCGTGGATCTCTGACGATTTTGTTGCCCTGGTTGCCGATGTCAACAATTAGTAAACTGTAGCACATCTTCTTGACAATGCGAAATACACATTCCATCAGTCATCTATTAACATCAGTCATCAAGCAGTCTGCAGTAATCATCTATTAACCATTTCAGGACCCATACAGCAAAATCAAAAGGGGCCTCCCGTTACTACTTCATATTTTTTTAACATATTTGTGGACCCTTTTTCGATTAGGGCCCGTGACAGGAGTACTTCCCGTACTGTCCTGTTGGCCCCCATGGCAGTAGCAGCCGTTATGGGGCTCTGCATCCTGAGGTGTCCAAAAAGCCCTTTTGACCCTGAGTAAGGACACCGGTAAAAATGGAAATGGCCACATTGGGTATACTGGTACGGGGTGCCCCCTCATAGGGCAGTACTCCTATCAAGGGCCACTAATTCAAAAAGGTGGCCAGTTGATATCGTTAAAAAATAGGATCTAACTGGTATTGATTATTGAGGGGCGTCGGCCTTGACATGGCCGTGCTGAGGACAGCACAACCTTGGAGAGCTCTCCACATTCTCTGGCGCTCCATCCGACTCATCCATCTGTCTCTTAATGTGGAAAACTACCAAAGAAGCAAAGGAAGGATCCCCGCCACCCAACCACAACCCGAATTCAGGGGGTATTGGACAGCTATTCATCGGGCGTTTATCCGCCCTGATGCCGCAGGATGACTCCTGTGTCAGTGAGGCGCCTCCCAAGATGGCGCTCCTGGCCAGCACAGCCTACCCTCTCCTCTAATGCAGCCTTGCATTACCATGCAACCGCTACCCCGGTCGTCCCGCAGAGGGAAACCAGAAGCTCTTCTCGTTTGGAGCCGGCGTTACTTGGTCACGACGCAATCCCTGCAGGGAGAGCGGCGCTTCCAGCTTCCACTACAGTACGCCCGCGGCACCGGCCCAGAAAGGTCTGTCACAAGTCGGCGTAGAGCACACGCGGGCCCGTGGACGTGAAGTGAGACGTTCCCCCCCCCCCCGCATCGGCGTGCGGGACCCAGCGGACGCCTCTGGACCGCCAGCACACCAATCGGCGACGCCACGCCCAGAGAGGCCAGTCATGGACGGACCCGGCGACAGGAGCTTCGTCCTTTGCTCCGCTCCATGCCAGGACTGCAGCAGAAGAGTGCTGTGGAAGGGCGCCGTGTCATCTTCGGCGCATCCCCAGGCCAGTACTGCTGCGATGGGACGTTAGCTGCACCCTGATCTCTCCGCGCCATCTTAGGTCGCAAGCCGGAGCCTCTGTGAGCGCAGCAGCCCGCTACCCTCCGCTTGCATCGCCACCAGGACACTGGCGGCACCGCGGGACATGCATACGCTTCACCATCCGCTTCCTGGGGACGCAGCATGAGCTCCCGACGGAGCGCAACACCATAAGGCGATGCTGCAGCCACAGAGCCACACCAGCGTCGGGTCAGGCGCGGCCAATGGGCCGCTGCGCCCTCTTTTGGACTTCCTGTGCGGCTCCTACAGTGTCGGCACGAGCTCAGTCGGGAAACAGTAGACCGCTACGGCAGGCGCTCACCAGCAGACGCCGGAGACCACGGGGGTCCCAGCTGAAGCGTCAGTCCTCCCTGGGCAATTGGGTTTCTCCTCCCATCTAGGCTCACCTCATGAGGTGGCAGCTGGAAAGGGGCCTGACAGTATCGGTCCCAGACCCTATGGGGTCTTAACTGTGGGACTTGAGGGGCCCACCGTCCACCCCCCACAAACCCCCACTCTCTGACATGGACCACGATCTCCGCAACAAATACAACCCCTCTATGCTGCTCTCCAAGGGGGATGGGTGTGCATGGCTACTCTTGTTGGTGACCTTGATGGGACCTCGAGTGGGATCCCGCGCTAGACCAGGCCCAGAATGTTACACCAACTACAACCAATGACACGCTAGAAGAAGGTCATATGTCCTCAGGACTGCCGTTCCCCATATGCACCCCAGCACCTCCGCGTAGTGGCCAGGGATCTTCTTCTTTGAGGCGGCCAGCAACACCATTCTTGGCTGCGGTTATCTCATCCGACTCCGCCCAGAGTCATGGGGACTGCACACTCGCCCTCCGCCCATGGCAACCGGGATCCTCATGGCCCCACATACACCTGATAAAACATGGAACTCCAGTACAGCTATCCTGGACTCTCAGCCTTGGCCGCTCAGGGACCTCTGTGCGCTCCATTCTGTGTTGCTCTCAGCAGTAGCTCAGTAAATGTCAGGCATTCACCAAACCTGTCTTAAGGACTTGAACCTCTTGTAATCCCTCGAACTAGCTTCTTCCCAGCCTTCAGCCCCCCGGGGACGGGGATTGGTCAGGGTTCCCCAGAGAGTTGCCGGACCGTTGGTTGTCTAACCCCCGGCTGTATGCAAGCCTGCGTCATTCAGTAAGGTGGCCAATCTTGTCACGTTTCGCTGTCACTTTCACTATCTAATTCCACATACTCTGCCTACACGACTGGTCATTACCTGCCAATTGGCCTCGCTCGGTTGTAGAGGAGGCACAGAAAGGAGCTTACGGGACTTACGCGCATGTGATTCTTTTTTTTCAACAACCTCGTTAGGGTCGGGACACCCATGCAGCAAAATCAGGACTCCACCTCTTCTTCTTTAATAGCCCTGCAAGAAGTGGTCCTGCGATCAATCAGCACCTGTTGTTCACTTGCAGCAGCAACTTTTTAGATGATGTGGAGAATAGAGCCGTTAGGAATAATCTCGGATCCGTGGTCTACTGGAATCGGTGGTGGACTTCTGACCTCTATTCAACTCGTTTCTACCATCTTTTACGAGATACTGGAGCGGCACCCAACCACCATGTTGTATCGCGAGTCTGGACAGACATTCCATAGGGCATCCGTTCGTCCCCCAATCGATCCCCTAACGTCCAGAGATGTCATCTGCCGGGTTACATTTCTTCATTCTCAAAGAAGACATAATAAGCGCTTCGCAGGGGCGAACTCCCGTCCACAATTGGCTCAAGTCCCTGCAGATCTATCCGGACATTGTCGCTGTAACACACCATTGCGCAGCGAGCCATGTTGAAACCCGTGCTCAATGTTTTCTTGGGAAAGGAATATTCGGTATAGATGGGGGTTCCAAGTTTGGCTCTTAATGTTCGGCACACCCCACGAGGGAGACAACTACACTTTGGCTATCCCAGGATAGGATTCCTCACAGATTTTTGAACGGAGCTTGCAGCATTAATGATGTCTCCCTCTCAGCTTGGCCTCCTGGTCCCCCTGTCCGGGGGAGGATGGCAGTGGCTAGTGTCATTGAGAAGGGTCCAGGATCCAGACCGGTTTTGCACAGGGTCTCCCAACCAGGATAGTTGCGGGCGAGAAGGCAAGGCAACTAGGCGTTAAATAAAAACGTCCTGGTCTTCAACAGGGGGTTAACCGACCCCTCACCTGGGGCTCCATTCCGCAGCTACTGAATAACGAGAGGTTTTGTTGATAGCATTAGCCTTTTTCCCGTCCATAAGTATATTGTTAGTCTCACCGGAGAAGAACTCAGTTTCAATTTTAAGTCGGATGTTGGATAGCATTTATACTGTAGTTTTCTATCTTTTAGGAGTTGTTTTTGTAACATGCCATGTTTTCTACGCTACCCCAAATTAGGTTTGGGAGCCCCACAGCGCCAGATGATTGCTGGGGCACTCCACTGGTTAGTACATATGTAGTTTAGCAGTGTGGGCAGGGCTCCCCATACTCCTGCCTCAGGTTTCATGTTTCGACATTTTGTTGTGTGTACCGTTTCTGTTGGGTTTTGTTCTCCCTTATCTTGTGTTTTCCCGCCAACTTCAATTGTGGCTCTCGGTGTCCCCCGGGATTCGGTTGTATATCATCTTTCTCGGAGAACTTTAAAATGGGCGGACCTCTCAAATAGAACTCACTCACGCCAAGGTTTAACAACCCGATCAAGCAGAGACCATGCGCGCAGATGGCTTTACCACCTTCACCGCAAGAAAGCACCAGACTAGTTGGGTTTTCAGGACAACCCATTTTAAGTCGGACTCAGTCTCGACTCATCAAAAACAGATATTACACCCATGGTCATTTTGCCCAATTACCCTCATGCAAAAAGTAAGGGAGTGAGAAACTGTCTTCCCAGTTACCATGAAATAGGCATACTCACCAAGTCTATACCGCATCAGGTCGTGACTGTGTCATGATGAGGACGGCAAGGATTTTGATTTTGACTCTCTCTATTCAGGGCAGTTGTTCACGATAGTGAATGTATATGCTTCTAATCAGGGGCAGGTTTCCCTTTCTGTTAAAAGTCCAACTGGACATGTTGCATTCCCATGCACGGGGCACATTATATTCATGTAGGTGATTTTCAATTTGTGTCTGTTTAGACCCTCGTTCTGGATAACTCTTCAGGACTGCTCCTCCATGCCTATCTCGGCCATCAAAGAAGTCAAAAGGGCTCTTCCTTCGGTTTTCATGCTTTGTGACGGGCTGGCGAATGCTAACATCACCAAGGACAGGGATTACAGCTTTTTCTCCCACCCTCACAAATACATATAGCGGATTGATATATCCTTTGTGCAGCTCTCTTTGCCCTTCCTTTGGCTGAGATCCACGTCAAATCGTATATTTATTTAGGTAGTGTTCTGTGGTCTGATTCCACGACGCAGTGTTTGCTTCCTTCAGTTAAAACCCGCCTCATCAGCGCCAGACCAAATCCTGGCGACTGATGGAATCTTTACTAACTGACTAGGTACGGTCTGGCGGACATGTCAGTCAGAGAGTCCTGATTTGAAACACTTCCTCTGAGATCAGTTGACATGGATACCACGCCGCCAACATTGACGTGGGAAGACTTGGCAATATGTGTGTAAGAGGCACCCGAATTTCAAATTGTTGAGAAGTCGATTGAAAAAAGGACGCTTCGGCCATAATATTAGCGCGGCTCTACAGAAGGTGACCCTCCCGCTGGAGCTGCTGCTCATAAGCAGGTTTCTCTGCCCTCACGTACTACAGGACCTAGTGGAGTCGAGATTGGAGGCTCCGGCGACTCTTTGAGTCTGGTGGGGTCGCCTCCCTCCAGACTACAGCAGGAGTTAGATTCTATGAGTATGGGGAACTAAGACGTGGTTACTCCAGCTTAAAGCCTCACCAGGGACAGGGAACAGCCTCACTTCATTCTCCAAGTGTTTAGGTCGCCATTTCAGGCACCCTGGCCTAAATACGACTGGAGGAGAATGCTAAGGAGTTCCAAGCCTTCTATCCAAACTCTACCACATGCCCCCCCTGCTTTCTCACTTTTCGGTTTAACATGGGCACCACCGGGGCACCTCCGAAGCTTATCAAAACTCTATCACAGAAGCCCGTTCTGAGGATTGGAGGACACCGTTCGCGATGAGTGTGGGTGATCGCCGCGGTCATTGGATGACCTGCCCAGGGGGGGAAATGCCCAGGCCCATGATGGCTCAGGCTCATTTCTATCAAAGTCCTTGAGCACCTTCCCTCATTCCGGTTATACTTCAAACTCAACGACTTATTCTCATCGCTGCATTTTCCGCCAGACTCTACCAGGCGCACATCACTGTAATTCCTAAGCCTAGGTAAGGATCCCCGAGGAGGTTTTGTGGGAAGTTTATCGTCCAATATCTCTTCTGAATGTGGACCTCAAAAATCTACACAAAACTCTAGCCAAACCGTCTTAAATACTTCTCTTGCCTTCACTGATCCACCCTGTCAGGTTGGTTTCGTTGCCTGGAGGGAGGCTACGGTGCTTCCGGATAAACACTTTGAAAACACAGATCTGATCCTGTATGCGCACACTCTCGGAGAGTTACTTGATGGTCCTGTTCATTGGACGTAAGAACAAGGCGTTTGTTGACAGGATATCTTGGACATCTTTGGCCTCTACTCTACGTCATTGTCGGATTTCGGCCCCACTTTTTATTGCATATAAGTTAGGCCCTATATACGAACAACCCTTCAGCTTGAATTAATAGTCACATTGGATCCCTGCAGAGACTTTGAGATCCGGAATTGGTAACAGACACGGGATGTCCGCTATCGCCGTTATTGTATGTATCTCATGGAGACATTTCTGGATGGAGTATATTCGGTCCAACCCGGACTTCAAGGGGTATCTCAAAATAGGGGAGCGATGTTTAAAATGTTCAGCATTTGCGGGACGATACTCCTTATTTATTGCGAGTTCCGCATACTTCGTTCCGCTCTGATGTCTGAGTTGGCACGACTTCTCTCAATGGTCTATATTACAAGGCGAGTCACTTATCCAAATCTGAGGCTATGTGGTGTTTCGTTAGAGACAAGGTGTGGTGTGACTCCCTGAAAGGAGTGTCTCCCTTTCTCCTGCCCTCAACGGGCCATTTACTATTTGGAATTCGATTCCAGGTTGTATCTGTCCCACTTGTTTTGAAGCTTAAATTTTATGGCCTCTCCTTAATAAAATTCTCATCTTTACTAACTAATATTGGGGGTCAGAGAAATTTTTCCTGGTTCTCGGCAAGAATGAACATTTTGAAAATGTCCGTCCCTTCCGATGACTGCCTCTATTATTCCTCACAAACACATTACAATTGTACTATGCCGGAATCCGTTCTGATTTGACTGCAGAGATGCTTCAAGAAATTCATTGTTGGTCTCCACAGTCGTCCAAGTGAATTCGCAGTGGGAACTTCTTTGCAACAGTCCTAAGGACCTACTGGCTGGGGTGGTCTGCCCTACGACTGCAGACTTTTATGTTCACCTGGAAGCTTCCTATACTAGAGTTTTTAGTTCTCTATTCATATCTCACCAAACAAGATGGGTGTACTATAGCACAGGCAGTGACGCCCAAGATTCACTGAATTTCCCCTGCCTGGGTTGTCCGCAAAAGCTCTGCAGTCGCGCGATCAAACCATCTTGTACGCAGTTCACACGGCCATACAATAGCTGTGGTACGAGAATCATGCCCCTCAGAAACTTACTGGATCTGAAAGGGTCCTTTTATCCGATTACGGATAACCTTTATTCCCCCCGGGGAAATCTTGCACTTTTTTAGGTTGCGTTCAAAACACCACACCCCTCTCTGTAAGTGAAGATATCCATGACAGGGGTCTTATCCGTTACTAGCTGACCTACTGGGGTGTTACCCTCACAACATCCCCTAAGTACCATTATGAGTATGTCCAGCTCCAGCACTTCTTATTGTAAAATATGTTAGAAACTTGATTTTAAAAGACCATTGGCTACTCCATTTAGAAACTGTGTGTTATTTGTGTTCAGCTGGTATACACCTAGAACCATGCCATTCCTAAATCTAATCTATTATGCTTGCGCGTTGCCAGAGGAGCTACCTCTCCTTCCTACTGGTAGAACTTGGAAAGGAACACACTCAGAAATCATTACGAAAGAGCAAGGAATCAAATGTTTCGACTCTTATGCACTAGGCAGTTTATCGAATGCTAAGTGCTCAGGAAACAAGTCTATACAGATCCTGTTCGTTGTATAAACCGGTTACGGACCCAACTCCATTTAAGTGGTCCTACTAATACCGTCTGATATCTGTTTGGAGATGTATTATAAATAGGTGGGAAACTATGGACTTATGTTGGTGGGACATTGTGCGGGGCCTTACAAGGCTTTGGACAAACGGTTCTACAGGCCTTTCAGGATTGTACGGGGGCCCACCAATCCACAAAATCCAGAGGCCACATTATGTTCATGCACTCAATGTTTTTCTGTTGGGAATATAAAAACATTGACATGACACTGTCCTTCAGGCAGCTATAGACGATAATCCCACGTAGGTGGAAGCTGTGCTACTCCCCACTCAGTGTTAGAGAGTGGATTGAGGAGGTAGTGCCTCCACTTTTGTCGTAGTGGAGGAAAACTGATAGCACACAGCCCTGAGGAAGCTAAGAAGTCTTAGAGACATGAATCCTATGGATTTCGTATAATAGGCCTTTCCTTCTGAGTTCGCGGGGTTGGCAGAAGGACGGCTTCGTAAGGGAGAAGTTGGTCACCCTGGCGTTGAAGCTGGTGGGATGAATGATCCCTCTTAATCCCCCATCCTCCTGCACCACCAATAGATGTCACTGAACCCGGGATCTTGGCGAGAGTCACGCCTTTCCTTACCTTTTTTCCCCTCTTTTGTACTGTGTGTCTCTTTTTATTTTTCATTCCTGTAGGATAGATAGGGTCAACTCACTTACCTCACACGCAATGGGATCCTGGCTGTTGTGAAAAGACCTCCCAGTCGGATTTTGTACACTGTATGCTTTCTTCTGTTTTATTGACAATGTTGTTTTTTTTGCTTTATGAATTTAACCAGGTACCATCGGTCATCATTTATAATGCCTAATCCATATGCTTATGGTACTTGTATTGTTTGTCTTGTTAAAATGAAAATGTTAATAAAACTCTAAATTAAAAAAAAAAAAAAAAATAGGAACAACTAATGGGTGGTGGCCCCATTTGCATTAGCTGCATGGGACCCTGAAATACCTTAAATGGTTAATAGATGATGGACGGCAGCCCTGGCTACCACTGTGCCCCTTTAACTCGCCCTTCATGAACCTCCAGTTTCCCCTTGGGTGTTTTGATTACCCCCACATATTGACTTTTCTTGGGCCCTGGTGAAAAAAGACAACAATACCGGCATCTTCTTACGTGTCAAAGGGACCCCTATTTGCAGCTGCTACGCTGCAATTCCGATTAGCAAGTCCTCATTTTTTCACGCAACCATTGAAAAGGGAATGAATGATTTTTGCCTAGTGAATTTTTTTTATGTGACTCTTAGAGCCAAATTGTTCCTCAACTAAGTTGTTCCACGTATACATTTTACTCTTATGGAAGGTAATTGACGGTTTCCTCCTCACCTGTGTTTGTATTAAATTTAACCTGAACATCATCTCCCATTGACTTCAATGGGGTTCGGCGTTTGGTTCGATGTTCCGTTCGGCGTTCTGCCCGAACTCAAATGTTTTAGTGCCTGCTCATCACTAGTCAACAGCTTGGTTTTTCTTTGATCCCTCATTGATCACAGTGGTAGTTTGACAGCAGAGACCAAGTGTTGATTATCAATGGGGCATGTAGTCATGTTGAGCATGGACCAAATAAGGATGTCTCAGTCTCCACCAAATCACTGTCATTGTATTTCCAATAGTGAAATAAGACTTTGAGAAAGCAGACAGAAGAAAAATCAATGTTTTGGCGCTGTGGTGCTAGCGAAGATTATTATGAATCCTATGAACAGCTTGGATCATCAACAAATATCCTCTTCACATTATAAACCCAAAATTGTCACTGGAAGGTAAAGTAACCAGACAGAAACTGATCTATATTGGTCATGTAATGATGGCAAATTAACTAGAAAAGGAAATGCTATTAAAGATGGTTATGGAAAAAGGAAATAGAGGAGACCAAAGGGCAGTTGACTGGATACTATCGATAAGGACATAGGAATGAACATCAGATAATTAAAAGGAACTGTGGAAAACAGAATTTCATGTGTAATAATCATGTAAATTCTCTAGCACAAATAATTTGCATCCATGTGTTATCTAGGTTGGAGGGAACACTAAGTTATTGGCTGTGTTTCTTGCCCCTCTGTACTGAATACCTAGATGTGTCTATGGGACGAGCAACCATTTCCATCTTTTTATATGGAAGATGAGAAATGAATAGTGGTGCAGATTCACCAATAGCCACCTGTGTTTTAAACAAAGTGATGTTGTTTTAACTATACTGAATTACAAAACTTTGCTCTTTCCCCTGTAATTTATATACATATATACTTTCGTACTCTGCACCAATCCAGCATTGAAGCTGCCATTGGTTACTCCCTGTCAGGGCAGTTCCTAGGCTAAACCAAAGCCAAAATATACAAAAAGCTTTACCACAATGTGCTACATATAAAACTACTAAATAATAGCCATACAGTTACCAAATAACACTGCTATTCCAACCAGAATCCCAAGACCACTAAGACCACATATCACCAACACACAGTGACTGAATAATACCACCACACCATGACCACTTAATCACCTCCACATAGTGTTCGAATAATTAATCCCAACATGACCAATATCACACCATATAGTGGATCTGAATAATACTAACTGGACCATTACTGAGTACAAACCATTATACTACACCAATATACAGCTTACAGCGACCATACCTGTGGTTGGATACCCGCTGAAACAACAGGTCTCTGCTGAATATAAAATGATTACAGTTAAAGTTATATCTAGTGACTCACAGGTGACGTCTCTGAGAATTGGTCTCTTTCTCTGTCTTCTTGTTTTCCATCTGTCCCAGACGCCATGATTATACTGTAAAATTTACAAAACAAATTATCTTAAGGGACTCCTCAAACATTAGCAGTGCTTCTGTACCAATTCCTATCTCTTATAAAACTCCTCATATATAGCACTCATATGGTAGCATGTATTATGGCACCCTGTAGCCACATAGTAGCCCCCTAAGTCAGGTAGTATCCCCTGTAGCCTTTGATGCCCCCTGTAGCCATTTGATGCCCCCCCTGTAGCCAGTGATGCCCCCCCTGTAGCCAGGTGATGCCCCCCCCCCTGTAGCCAGTACATACCCCCCCTGTAGCCAGTACATGCCCCCCTGTAGCCAGTACATGCCCTTCTGTAGCCAGTACATGACCCCTGTAGCCAGTACATGCAGTGTCGGACTGGGGGGTCTGGGGCCCACAGGGGAATTAATCTCGGGGGCCCCATATGTACATGAAAAAAATAATTTTTTTTTTTTTACGGCCTCTGGACATAAAAACGCGCCATTTTTACCACATAATACAGTGTGCAAAACTGATCGTGTAATATGTAGTACAATAGAAGTTAGTTCACACATATGTCACAGTCTAAATTATCATAGCCACAGGGCTAATTAGCATCCATCATATCCCCCTCCACCCACTACAATCTCCCCCCCACGTTTCCTTGGTCACGAACCTCACCACCTTTTAAAATAAACAACAGCAAGAAAGTAAAAGTCTAATCCTATCACAGGGTCAATCAGGGGACAAATGTACGTTGGCATTTATAAGGCGCTGATATAACCTACAACACCGCTATATGGGAGACCACATTAGAGTTCCAACACCAGCTCAGGTATAACCTACTACACTACCAATATGGAGGACCAATAGAGGTCCAACACTTGCTCAGGGTATAATTTACCAAACACGCATATAGAGACCACATAGGAGGTCAGACACCAGCTCATGTATAACCTACATCACGCCATTTGAGGCCACATAGACGTCAGACACCAGCTCAGGATATAACCTACAAAACACCGCACTTAGAGACACAGGACACCAGCTCAGGTATAACCTACAACACCGCCACTATGGAGGCACATAGAGGTCGACATCAGCTCAGGTATAACCTACGAAACTGCCATATAGAGACCAATAGAGGTTCCAACACCAGCTCAGGTATAACCCCCCCATACATCACCCTGCCATTAGAGGCACATAGACGTCAGACACCAGCTCAGATATAACATACAACACCGCCACATAGAGACCACAGACACCAGCTCAGGTATAACCTACAACACTGCCATATAGAGACCACATAGAGGTCAGACACCAGCTCAGGTATAACCTACAACACCGCCACATAGTGACAACATAGAGGTCAGACACCAGCTCAGGTGATAACCTAAAAACACCACAATATAGAGACCACAGAGAGGTAGACACCAGCTCAGGTAGTAACTACAACACTGCCATATAGAGACCACATAGAGGTTAGAAGGCCAGCTCAGGTGGTATAACCTTCTACACTACCATATAGAGACCACAAAGAGGTTCAGACACCAGCCTCAGGCGTATAACCTACAACACACTCCATATACAGACCACATAGAGGTCAGACACCAGTCAGGTATAACCTACAACACTGCCATATATAGACCTCATAGAGGTTAGAAACCAGCCAGGGTAAAACCTACTAACACCACCATATAGAGGACCACATAGAGGTCAAGGACCCAGCTCAGGTATAACCTACAAAAACCGCCATTTGAGGCAATAGCGTCAGACCACAAGCTCAGATATAAACCTACAACACCGCCCAACCCAACAAACCCCATTTTTAGAGACCACAGACACCAGCTCAGGTATAACCTACAAACACCGCACTATGGAGAACACATAGCGGTTCAGACATCAGCTACAGGTATATCCTACAAACACATGCCATATAGAGACCACATAGAGGTCCAACACCAGCTCAGGTATAACCTACAACACCGCCATATAGAGGCCACATAGACGTCAGACACCAGCTCAGATATAACATACAACACCGCCACATAGAGACCACAGACACCAGCTCAGGTATAACCTACAACACTGCCATATAGAGACCACATAGAGGTCAGACAACCAGCTCAGTATAACCTACAAACACGGCACATAGAGACCAACATAGAGGTCAGACACCAGCTCAAGGTATACCTACAACACCACCATATAGAGTCACAGAGAGGTCAGACCCAGCTAGGTAGAACCTACAACACTGCCATATAGAGAACACATAGAGGTTAGAAGCAAGCTCAGGTATAACCTACAAACACCACCATATAGAGACCACATAGAGGTCACGACACAGCCTCAGGTTGATAACTACAACACCTCTCACATATACAGACCACTTAGAGGTCAGACACAGTTCAGGTATAACCTACACACTGCATAAAGAGGGCCACATAGAGGTTAGAAACCAGCTCAGTATTAACCTACAACACCTCCATATAGAGACCAAATAGAGGTCAGACACAAGCTCAGTGTATAACCTACAACACCTCCATATAGAGGGACCACATAGAGGTCAGGGACACCAGCTTCAGGTTTAACCTACAACACCGTCATTTGGAGACCACATAGAGGGTCGAGACACCAGCTCAGGTATTAACCTACAACACCAACATATAGGGTCTACATAGAGGTCCAGACACCAGCTCAGGTAATACTACAACACAACCATATAGAGACCACATAGAGGTCAGACTCCAGCTAAGTATAACTACACACGCCATATAGAGGAACCACATAGAGGTCAGACACCAGCAAGTATAACCTAAAACACTGCATATAGAGACACTACGAGGTTAAGACACCAACTCAGGGTTATAACTATAACACCGCCATATTAGGGACGACATAGAGGTCAGACACCAGCTCAGGTATAACCACAACACCACCTTATAGAGACCACAGAGTGGTCGGACACCAGTTTCAGTCACATCTCATTTACGTGAAATACAAGCACTGCATTCCATTATTAGAAGTAAAATACCCCTGAAATAGGGGACTCACCGGAGATATCATATCTGATGAGTCATTCTCTTCTTCAATCAAGGGAAGGGAGAAGAAAGATGGACCCGGGGCCGGGCGCACGTGTAATGGAAACAGAAAAAGCACAGGCTATAGGTTGTTCATTAGAAGAGTTTTTTTATTCTTAAAGTGACTCGGGTGTTACCGAGACACAAATAAAAACACACAAACATAAAATGTACTTGGACGCGTATTCGCGCGTACAGCGACGCTTCATCAGAAGTAAAAATATATTCAAGGAACACTAAGGTATATTATAATGTTATCAATACATATCATTGGTTGTTTGTTTTTCAGGTAAATGACATGAACAGGAACAGGTGTGAAGAAGAAGAGACGTAATTGGACAGGGGAAAGTGTGTCAAATCTGTTTAAAAACAAATAAAGGAAGAGAGGGGATGACCCGGGTTAGACTAAACCCGAGACTGTTTTACTTGATGTGGGGGGGTGCAAGACAACAATAAAAAAAAAAAGTTGTGAATTTGGTTGAGTGAGCTTTTTTCTGTTGTACGGGAACTAAAAAAGGTGATACTCTCGGGTGGCGATGAGATAAACCCCACGGGAGATGGCCCAAAAGGAAAAAAAATACTTCTCTATAAAATATCAGAAGAAAGTGTTATGAATCGTGGTTAAAATGTACCCCACGGATTAGGGAAGATCAGAATCAAAACACTGAAAAATTTGGAACATGAAAACAAAAAAAAAATTTTATAAGGGAAATAAATTTAAACATAAAAACTTGACTTTAACTTAACATGTGCACACAGTTAAATGTGTGCATCGAGCAGGGTAACTGAAAACTCATTTACAAAAAAAGGATCTGATTTTCATGGGGTTTGAAAAAAAATTACAACAAAAATAAAGTAAGTACTGGGGTATGTCGGGACTCCGGGATGTAACTCAGGGGCAAGAAAAAAATCCATGGGGAGTGTACTATGGAAAAATAAAAAACTAAAAAACATTTTTTTAAAAAATTATTTATGTAGCCTGACTACATAACCTAACCCGGAATCACACCCTTTTTCTGATTTGTTTCAGCAATGTGGGGAGTGAATTTCTGAAATTTTTTTTTTTTTTTTTTTTTAGTTTTGTGATTAACGTTCTGAATGAATCGGGGAAGGGTTTTAATAAATTTTTCCGTGGCATCATTGAGGCCCCTTTGGGGGGCAAAAATCTGCAGCCCCATACATCCAGAAAATCTCCTTTCTTTGGAAGCCTGGGGGCGGGTTTTTGGGAAAAAATTTTGGGGGAAAGAAGTAAAAGGAGTGATTTAAAACTGAAAAAACTCTTGTGATTTCGTTTACAATGGCGTAAAAGCGGTTTTAAAAGATCCCTCTTTTGACACAGGCTCTATGGCCCTTGAACAAGGTCAATGGGCCCGGGAAAAAATTTTTTTTTAAAAATTTAACTTACACTACATTCTATTACGTAATAACAAACGAGCCTTTCAATTGATTTATAAAATTTTTCGGGAAAGTTTTATTCGTTACTACAAGTAATCTGAGACTAGGGAAAGCTGGGAAAACATAGGAGAGGAAAATCCCAGTTAACTTTCCCCGGGTTTGGGGTAATTATTAAGGGGCATCTGTTGGGTCTTTGAACCGACTAGGGGCTACCGGGGTTTTTTTATTCGGGGGTCTCCTATAAATAAAATCAGGCCGCAGGTAAAATGGACCTAAATGTGGACATTTTTTAAATTAAAACCCTTTGCCAAGATTTTCTTTATAGCTGATCGGGGGAGTTAAATTTTGTGATAAGGGAGTATTTTGTTTTTGCCGAGTCCTTCATCGATTTTCTTTTTTTTTCGAGACACTCTTTTGTGTCAAGGTATTAACTTTTTGTATAGCATCTAATAGAAGATTCTCAGGGTATTTTTTCTCACGGAATCTATTTGCAAGGATTTCTCTTTGGTGCCACAGCTCATCCCTGCAGAAATTACACACAAATATGTTAGAATCCTCAATTTTCCAGCATCTCTTTACCTATTCCCACCTCTGTACAAGTTTCCCAGGGGTGGGAGAGTGGGTACAAACCATAACTTAGAGGTCTAGTATCCTAAGGGGTTGGAAGGTGGGGAGAGACTAAGTCCCTGGAGATAATGCTACAACTATGGGTGCTCACCTCTCAATTATATTACCAGGTAGGTAGACAAGACCCTAGGTAGGTAGGCAAATAGGCAAGGCCCCAGTCTGTAGGTAGGTGGTTTTCCCAGTTAGGTAAGCTGTAGGTAGTTAGGCTCCCCTTTTATAGGGGCTGCAAGCAGTTAGGACCCCCTTTAGGTAGTATACAGCAGTTAGGGCTTCCCTGAAGAAGTTTTACAGGCAGTTAAGGCCTCTTTTAGGTAGCTTGCAGGCAGTTAGGGGGTCTCCTTTAGGTAGTATACGGTAGTTTTGGGGCTCCTTTTTGCTAGTGTGCTGGAACTCAGGGCCCCCCCTTTAGCTACTGTGTAGTAGTCAGGCCCCTTTAGTATTTAGGTAGCCAGGGCCCCCTTTGTAGTCAGGACCCCCCTGTGGTAGTCAAAGCGTTCCCTTTAGGTAGCCGGCCCCCAATTTTAGTCAGTCAGGGCCCCCCTTTAGATAGCCAGGGCCCCCCTTTTGGTAGCCAGGGCCCCCCTTGTAGTCAGGGCCCCCTTTAGGTAGTCAGGGGCCCCCCTTGTAGTCAGGGCCCCCTTGTAGTCAGGGCCCCCCTTGTAGCCCCAGGGCCCCCCTTTAGGTAGCCTTTCCCCCCCTTTGGGTTTTCAGGGGCCCCTTTGTACCCAAAGGGCCCCTTTTTGGGGGGTAGCCGGGGCCCCCTTTTGGGTAGTCGGGGCCCCCGGGGTAGCCAGGGACCCCTTGGGGTAGTCGGGGCCCCCTTTTTTTACCAGGGCCCCCTTGTTCCGGGGCCCCCCTTTTAGCCGGGGAACCCCTTGTAGTGGGGCCCCCCTTTTTGTAGTAAAGGGCCCCCTTTTACCCGGGGAAACCCCTTGTAGCCAGGGACCCCTTTGTCCCCCAGGGCCCCCCTTGTAGCCCGGGCCCCCCTTTTAGCCAGGGACCCCCTTTATACCGGGGCCCCCCTTGTAGCCAGGGCCCCCCTTATATTAAAGGGCCCCCCTTGTACCCAGGGAACCCCCGTAGTCGGGGCCCCCCCCCTTGTAGCCGGGCCCCCCCTTTAGTCGGGGGCCCCCCTTTGTACCCGGGGCCCCCTTTTAGCCAGGGCCCCTTTGTAACCGGGAAACCCCCCTAAAAATTGGGGGGCCCCCCTTTTTAGTCGGGGCCCCCCCCTTGAGCCCGGGGCCCCCCTTTGTATTTGGGGGACCCCCTTGAACCAGGGCCCCCCCTTGTAGTCAGGGCCCCCCCTTGTAGTCGGGCCCCCCCTTTTAGCCCGGACCCCCTTTAGCCAGGGCCCCCCTTTTGGAAAACCAGGGGCCCCCCTTGAAAGTCAGGGCCCCCCTTGTACCCAGGGCCCCCCTTTTATACCGGGGCCCCCCTTGTAGCCAGGGCCCCCCTTGTAGTCAAGCCCCCTTGTACCAGGGACCCCCTTTTAGTCAGGGCCCCACTTGTGGGCCAGGGCTCTTTTTGTAACCAGGGCCCCCCTGTTAGTCCGGGCCCCCCCTTGTAGCGGGGCCCCCTTTAAAGGGTCGGGAACCCCCTTTTTAGCCAGGGCCCCTTTTGGGAGTGAGGGCCCCTTTGAAGTCAGGGCCCCCCTTTTAGGGGGCCCCCTTGTACCCAGGCCCCCCCTTGTAACCGGGGCCCCCTTTTTGTAGCCAGGGCCCCCCTTTTTAGTCGGGGCCCCCCTTGTCCCCAGGCCCCCCCCTTTATAGCCAGGGACCCCCTTGTAGCCAGGGCCCCCCTTTTAGTCGGGGCCCCCCCTTGTAGCCAGGGCCTCCCCTTGTATCGGGGCCCCCCCTTGTACCAGGGACCCCCTGAAACCGGGGGGCCCCCCCCCTTGTAGCCAGGGCCCCCCTGAAAGCCCGGGCCCCCCCTTTAGCCAGGGCCCCCTAGTAGTCAGGGCACCCCCTTGTAGCCGGGGACCCCCGGGTCCCAAGGACCCCCGTAGTCAGGGCCCCCCCTTGTACCCGGGGGCCCCCCCCTTGTACCGGGGGAAACCCCCTGTATTTCGGGTGCCCCCCCTTGTAGCCGGGGCCCCCCCTTTTTAGCCGGGGCCCCCCATAGTCGGGGCCCCCCCCTTGTAGCAGGGCCCCCCTTGAAAACCGGGGCCCCCCCTTGAAGCCAGGGCCCCCCTTGTGGGTCGGGGCCCCCCTTGTACCATGGACCCCCTTTATAAGCGGGGCCCCCCCCCTTGAAGCCAGTGCCCCCCTTGTAGCCAGAGCCCCCCTTGAAACCCAGGGCCCCCTTTTTTATAGCCGGGCCCCCCTTTTGTAGCCGGGGACCCCCTTTTTTCCCGGGCCCCCCTTTAACCGGGGCCCCCCCTTTTTAGGTAGTTAAAGAAAAAAAAACAACAAACACCCTTTTTTTCCCTGGCTCGGGTCCTGCTAGGCCGCTCCGTGTTTGCCGCACCTTTTACTGCAGTCCTGCATAGGCGGCGCGGTGAAGTGACGTCACCGCGCCGCCTACATCAGTAGTAGGGGCCGGCGCCTGGCAGGCTGAAGGCCTAACACGTTCAGCCTGCCAGGGAGATCAGCAGAGCGCTGCGCTAGTGGCGCTCTGCTCCGCTGACACCGCGCAGCCCCGGGAGCCGGAGACATTAGTCCCCGGCTACCGGGCCGGTCTCTGGGCGCTCGGGACGCGGGTCCCGGGCGTCCAGTGACCGGATGCGCGGGCGGGCCCCGGGGAGCGACGGCACTGCCTCCGGGGCCAACAGCAGCTCGGGGGGGGGGGGCCCACCGGGGGATTCCCCGGTCCCCCGGCGGCCCAGTCCGAGCCTGAGTACATGCCCCCTGTAGCCAGTACATGCCCCCCTGTAGCCAGTGATGCCCCCCTGTAGCCAGTACATGTTCCTGTAGCCAGTGATGCGCCCCTGTAGCCAGTACCTGCCCCCTGTAGCCAGTGATGCCCACGTAGCCAGTGCTGCCTCCTGTAGCCAGTGATGCCCCCTTGTAGCCAGTGATAACCCCCTTGTAGCCAGTGATACCCCCCATGTAGCCAGTGATACCCTCCTTGTAGCCAGTGATACCCTCCTTGTAGCCAGAGATGCCCCCAGAAGAACGTGATGACTCCCTTGTAGACAGTGATGCCCCTAGTATACAGTGAAGCCCGCCTGTAGCCAGTGATGCCCCGTATGCCAGTGATCCCACCCTGTAGCCAGTGATGCGCCTGTAGCCAGTGATGCCCCTGTAGCCAGTAGATGCCCCCCCTGGAGTCAGTGAGTCTCCCCCCGGTAGCCAGTGATTCTACCCTCTGTAGCCAGTAATATGCCCCCTTAGCCACATACTATGCCCCCTGTAGCCAGTGATGCCCCTCTGTAACTAATTATAAAATAACAAAAAAGTACTCACCTGGGTCCGTGCGTCCCGGAGCTGCTGAGCGAAGGGAGCTGCTGAGCGGTGTAAGCAGCGTGACGTCATCACGCTGCTTACACTGCACGCAGCTCCCAGGGGTCCCCTTAGCGGCAGAGCTGCCAGCCGAGGAGACCCAGCGTCACAGGGCACGCGGTGAAAGCTGTGTGCCCCCTGCAACGCTGAGACAGGGGAGGAGTCAGGACGGGAACGGTCCGTCCCGCCTCCTCCCTGTAGCTGCATGCTCTGCGCGAATGTTGTAAAACAGCCGCGCAGAGTCAGGGGGCGATCCTCCGGGTGGGCGAGGCGGGCAGTCACGGCGCGCCCCTCGGGTGAGCGGAGCCTCGGTGTCCCAGGCGACCGCCTGCCCCGCCCGGCCCTAGGAACGGCCCTGCTCCCTGTCTCTGTAAATGTTTTGTGACTGCAACACCCAGTCAGTGGCTTCATTGGTCACATGTTATTACATGGACATCCCTGCTCAGGAAGTTAACAGCACTTTAGCACAGATGTCAGTGGAATGGCACATGACCTCTAAAGCCAATGATTGGCTACAGTGGATATGAACTGTTTAGAGGGGGAGGAAGGATCAGAAGTAAACGAAGATGGAAGAAACCTCCAGCAGCTTTAGTGGTGGTGAGTACAAAGGTGAATACATTTTTTTCTTTGTTAATTAATGCACTTGTACCTTTTTTTATAATTATTTATTTATAAGTATATTATTTATTTTTTTTTATTTGTAACAAACGTCCTGCAATTTTGGTTGTACTGCATGAAAAATTCCAGATAATACAAATTCCAAAGTACAGTACCTGGTTGAAAAGCTGGATCTCTGTTTTACTCCACTCAAAAGAGCTATCTACTTTTGTATCTAGATCTAAATTTGTATTACATTTGGATTTGGTTCCAAAGAATGTTTGATCTTTTATTGGTTTAATTTACAAATGTAACAAAACTTAACTGACAAATAACACACCATGATATCACAGCACAGAATGTTATATCAACATGCTTAATGGTTTGTCTCCACTGCACAGGTTATTTGTTGGTTTTTCAGACGGTTTGCGTTTTTACAAACCGTCTAAAAACCGACAAGCAATGCTCCCCCATAGACTACAAAGGAAAATATGTGTACCGCTGGCGTTCGGAAAAACTTAGAACATGTTCATTCTTCCACCTGGTTTTTGGGCGGAACATGAAAATATGGGTGCGAAGAGGGAGGACTTGAATCCAAAGCCGCCCCCCTGCGTGCCAAAAAAAGACCAAATACTGGTTGGCATTTACAACCGGTATTTGGTCTTTACCATATAAACATACCCTAATGCTTTTCAAAAGCCCTTGTGTTTTATGAACAAATATCACAGTCAAGATTAGGCTTGGTTTACTTATGCATCGGAGGTTCTGTTCGGAACCCTCATCGCATGTTCTATCAGACACCACGGTGGAAACTCGACAGACCCATTGTAATCTGTCAGGTACCGTGAGTGTCCAATGTGAAATGGATACCTAGGTGTCCATTTTCACCTCTGCAAATTGAACCTCCAACGCAGATGTGAACCAAGGCTAAACTTTGTTACATCTGTAGAACCCGCATCAGGACAGTACTTTGGGCAACATGTATGAATGGGACTGCTCCTTTTTTTGGTGTATCTTGCACCAAAAAACTGATGTGGTCTGGTTCTATAGATGTATGAACAGTCATACGCCAAAATTTGCGCCAATCACAGCACTTTTGAATGCACCAAAGATGTGCACCAAAGATATGTTATGCTATGAAAGGCATAGCACAAGCCAGATTTATGAACCCACATACAACAAGTTCACACATAGGGTGACATATATGAAACTTGGCGCGTCGACACATTTTTTTGCGTCTTTGTTTCAGTGTACTGCATAATGCGCCTGAATATATGAAAGTGGTGAATGTGCAACCATAAGTGGCGCCTAAAGTTCAACGCGCCTAGCGTATGTGTTTGGCACGCCGAATGAATGCCAGAATTCTACAATGGCTGATAAAACAGTTCATTGAGTTGCTTTTCTAATTTAAAATGTATCATGTTAATACTAAAATTTTGCAGATTTTTTTTTTTTTTATAGTTAAAATCTAACAAAGTACTTTTATATAAAATGTTAATTTGTGTTCAGAAAAATGTAGGTCAGTGGGTTATTTAATTTAAAATAATTAATTTGACATCATATTAATTTTAAATACATTTTATAGGAGATAATTTTATATTTTTGGGATATTATATAATTTATTGTAATTTAATTTTATATCGTTACTATCCTAAATTACTTTTTTTTATTTTACTAGTATAAGTTGAGAAATAAGAAACTTTTTTTTGCCTTAATGGCAAATCTAGCTCAAATACAACTCCTCAGTCTCAAGCAGAGCACATTTATATTGGTCTGGCTGTTCGAGCAATTATGCGCCTACTTTTGCCATCTCACATTCATATACTGTATGTAATCTAATCTAATATTATGAATGTGGTGAGACACACCCCTAGAACAAAATGCCCTCACATCTTTGGCACATTACAAAGTGTCGGGTCTGGTGCACAGTTCAGCAAACATGTTCAATCAACGCGTCATACATCGGCAAATTAGGTGGACCACTCACTTTTGGTGCATTTAATGTCAGAAAAGTGAAACTGACACATTCATACATGTCGCCCATACTATCACATCCTACACTCCACTATATCGATTTAGAAGTGGCTTGTCAGTGCCAAGTTTCATAGTTTTTATACTATATAAAATTTAAGAGATCCACATGGTCGACTAGTGGAAAAAACAAGTTGGAAAGATGTTAGCATTGCTCATTCTTTACTCTAAAGGGCATAAAATAAATCATGGAAAGAGAGGGACTAGCAACGTCCTGCGCATATGCATTTAAAATGACTTTTAAAAACTCTTTCTCTTATCTGTAACAAAAGGTTAATTACACTTAATTACAATCAGACTGTACCCTTCATCGAACGTAGAAGGCAGCCATATTTATCGTCGATGTCATTTGGAACACACAAAGAATTAGGAGGCATGAAGAGCACTGAAATTCATTAAAAATCTTCTGGATGAGCTATTTCTGGAACACCAGGATCTGTTCTATTCCCATTCATGTTTTTTAATCATGCAATTTACACTTCAACCCTCAGAAAGTTGTGTTTCAAAAGGAGCAAAAACTAAACTGACTGGTGATAAATTTCAGTGCACTTCAACTTGTTTACTGCTAGAGGGGTGTAATTTAAAAGAGGTGACAAGGAGACTTTCAGAATATAATTAGTATAAAAATAATGTTGATGCCAGGTGGTACATTAGGGCCAGAAAGGATTATTTCCAGAATGCCTGTGTATATTCATGCAGAAAAGTAGCCATTTTTCACTGCCTAAGATACAAAAGCAAGGAAGTGCTGTTTGCTGGGACGTGAAAATATTTTTCTTTAAAGGGGTTAATGCTTCATTTTATTTTCATGAGATATTTTCATACGTATAGATTGTTTATGGTTAATTGTACTTTTAACTAAGAATCTACTGACAAATTAATAAAAAAATGTAATTAGTAATTTCTTTGATAAATTATCTTATTTAATTAGCATTAGGTTTGTTTTGTTTTCTGAGGTATTGGTAATTAGGATGTAGAGAGCGGAGGTAAGTTTTTGTCTGCAACGTGCACCACACTTACTCCTTCTTAAAGAGTTTATCCAGTCAATGAACAATTAATTTAAATCTGGTGAAAAATAGGAAAAAAAAGATAGATTTACCTCTGTCCTCTGCCGATGCCACTCTGGAGCTCCCCATGATACAATTCTTTGTGCTTCAAGGTTCTCGTCCTGACACACAGGAAATGCTCACACTCCATTGTGAGTGAATGGAGCAATGAGTATTTTCTATGTTGGAGTGAGAATCTAGAAGAGAAGAGGAACAGTGGCAGCAGTGGACAATAAATTTGTACAGGACCCTGAGCAACACTGAGGCTTGCTCTGCGCCACCACCAACCACTCCCCCGTACAACCATCCCCCCACTTACTACTCTCCCGCTGCCCGTGACCAACATTCCTAGAATAAATACACAGACCACCGACTGGAATGAAATGGCCACAGCAGCCGTTTTATTAACAAAATACAACATAAACTTAATTTGCATATAAATATATATAAATAACCATCTATTAAATACATATCCATACTTAAATATATACATATAAAAAATCTCTATACATATATATATATATATATATATATACATATATACATATATATATATATATATATATATATATATATATATATATATCCATATGCATACCCGTAAACCATTATCTGTAAACCAAATAACTCCCCCCAACTTCTTTTACCAAAATCAAGCAATCGTAACCAGGCAACAACGTGCCATCCACAACTGGGGCAGAGGTCCTTGGAGCTAAAAACGACCTGGCGACCAAACTCCCCGAAGGGACAAAACATCCTACCCCCAGCCGCATTCCACTGGCTCGGAGGTCCAAAAGCAATACAAGATGGCTCACCCAATTCGCTCTCCAGGGATACCAGCCTGAAAGAGCCCCACCCTCGCCAGGCCGGGTCAACGTTCACCAAAACCTGAGGAAGTCATATCCCTAATTATTCCCTCACCCAAACTCCTCCTCCAACTCCAAGAACCCCTGCCGCCATAGGCCATCATGACACCTGCTCCTCAACACATAGCCTCACAATGAACCCCAAAATTAGGGAGGGAGGGCGGGACTGCTTGCCTCGCGCCACGCAACTGAATCACTGGGCGGAAGGGGAGGTCTCCTGAACCTCGCCACTTACGCCCCGCCCACGCCACACCTCCGCGACCGCCCAGCGCATTAGTATGCGCCCAGCATGCCGGGTCATGCCGCGCCTCCCCTAGGGGCCGGGTGGCGGAGGTCCGGCGCGTTCCTTGACCCTGAGCAACACTGGGACTTGCTCTGCGCCACCACCAACCACTCCCCCGTACCCTCATCCCCCCACTTACCACTCTCCCGCTGCCCGTGACCAACATTCCTAGAATAAATAAACAGAACACCGACTGGAATGAAATGGCCACAGCAGCCGTTTTACTTAAAAAATACATCATAAACTTAATTTGCATATAAATATATACAAATAACCATCTAAAAACACATACACATACTTAAATATATACATATACAAAAGCCATACTAGATGGCTCACCCAATTCGCTCTCCAGGGATACCAGCCTGAAAGAGCCCCACCTTCGCCAGGTTGGGTCAACGTTCACCAAAACCTGAGGAAGTCATATCCCTAATGACTCCCTCACCCAAACTCCTTCTCCAACTCCAAGAACCCCTGCCGCCACCACGAGCATGCCATGAAACCTCATGCATGCGAGGCCCCCACCAAGCCAACTGCCCTTTCGATACCTTCCTGTATCCCCAATGCCTACAAATCTAGCCCTACCGCCGTCAAATGAACCCCGTCGGGTCTTCCAAAATTCCCTTCTCCCGACTCTAATTCCATATGCCGTACGAACACTCTGCCATTCCGGGCCACAAAACCTGCCACAGACCGGTTCACCTTCACTCGCGCCCTATTTAAACTATCCACAGAGCGAGCTCCCTCCAATTATGCTGGAACACAATATCCGACCAGACAATGACCATATCAGGAAACTCCGACCACAACAGTAAAAGGTCAAACTGAATACTCCGCGTTAGCTCTCTGGAGGTCACCAAGCCTAAATCATTCCCCCCCACATGCAATACCAGGACATCCGGATGTCTATCCAACGCCGCAAAATGCATAACTTTGGGCACTACTCCCATCCACCGCATACCTCGCCTCCCCAACCAACGCACTAGGGCCACACTCCTAGGTATCCCCAACTGACGCCCATTCGGCCGAAGTTCCGCCCGCTCGGCTCCCAAATAGATGTACGAATGCCCTAGGATCAAGACGATCTAGAATAAACAAAAGAGAGAACAACGACACATGAAAAAACAGCGACCCAACAACCATTGCCGTCAATAACCATTGCTATGAAACTAAGGGTGGACGCACGTAAAGCCTGTATCTATCTGATTCCCATCGCCCAATCCTGCGCACCACGTCCGGGCTTAAACCCCAACTCGCAGCCTCCGTGGCTGCCCCGATCCGAAAAGAGTGTGGAGCAAAATCCTTCGGATTCAATCCTATTGCTTCCACACATCTCCTAAAAACTGCTGTAAACTGAAATCGAGAAACAAAAGACCCATCCTCATGAACCAGGAGCGACCCACATGGGACCCTCTGCAAGGCCCAAAAAGCCCGCACTCGTTCCACCGGGCACATTAAGGCCCCTGGAACCTGCCGCAAAATTACCCTTCTGCCCCTACCCGACTGGTCCGTTTTTGACCGGTCTACACTGACTTCCACATCTTCGGCCTGCACTCCTCCCCCTTTGCACCGACTGGGGGACACCAGATCCCCTATCCTTAAAGCCTCGAAAAAGGCCACAGCAAAAGCGAGGCGAAATAAGGTCAATTCGTAACCGGACACAGCAACCGCAACCAACACCATGCCTAGCCGCTCAAGGAGTGCAAAGACCACCGGTCTCCTGGCGTCCCTGCTGGTCCGCCCCCTCCTGTAGCCCCCGCAAAGCCCGGGCTTCTGCGAAGTCCTTTGTCACGTCCCGCAACCTACGCATCTTAAAACCGAAGGCCAATCCTGCCACAAATCTAGACATCCTAGACACCGACCATCCCTCCCTCTGACAATGTGCCAGAAAACACAACAAGGCCCAGATCCGATCATCATCTGATGTCACATTCCCCAAAGCACTGACCCAGTCTGCCCACTGTACCCAGACCGCCTCGTATGCGGCCCAGGTCCCATCTGACAACGAAGACGGAATCAGAGGATCGGCGTCTCAAAGGCCACGGTCCAAAGATGACTGGGGCATTCCTCCCCGATTGCTGACGCCGATGGAGCCAAGTTCCGGAACTGATCCCACTGCAAACGAGAGAGAGAATCAGTCACCGAATTCCGAACCCCAGGCACATGTTCTGCCGGTATCCATGAATTCAATTCTAGGCAGCGCAAAACCAACAACCGCAACAGACGAACCACTGGATTCGACGACGTGGACAAGCTATTGATGGCCTGAACCACACCGAGATTATCACAAAAGAAACGAACTTTGCGGTCCCGGAACTGCTCACCCCACAGCTCAACTGCCACTACTATGGGGAACAGCTCCAAAAAGGCCAAGTTATGCATCACCGACAGCCCGACCCAATCCGCCGGCCATGGAGCCGCACACCACCTGTCGCCACAAATCGCTCCGAACCCCGTGCTGCCCGCCGCATCTGTAAAAATCTCAATTTCCTGGTACGACAGCTCCTCCCCTTGAATCAAGGAATGACCATTATACTTAACCAAAAATTCAGCCCACACTTCTAGGTCCTCTCTGTGCTCCCTGTTCAACCGCACGAAATGATGAGGCTTCTCGATCCCCGACGTAGCAGCCGCTAAACGCAGACAAAAAACCCGCCCCATAGGCATGATCCTGCATGCAAAGTTCAGTTTTCCCAGCAAGGACTGCAAATCCCGCAGTTGAATCTTGTGTAGGTGACACGCCTTCCGCACCTCAAACCTCAAGATCCCTAATTTATCCTCAGGCAACCTGCATTCCATCTTAACAGAGTCAATACAGATCCCCAAGAATTTCATACATGTACTCGGACCTTCGGTCTTGTCAGCCGCTAACGGAACCCCAAAGTGATCCGCCACCCATCGCATCGCTTGCAGCAGAGAGCCACAAATCGGGGAACCCGCCGGGCCCACGCAAAGAAAATCATCCAAATAATGAATGATGGAACCCAGGCCAGATACATCACGCACCACCCATTCTAAAAACTAGCTAAATGCCTCAAAGTAGGCACACGATAGAGAGCACCCCATGGGCAGACAACGATCTACAAAAAAGGAGAATAATGCCGAACAATTTTCCGGCGCCTTTTCGCCTATGACGCTTGCCAATATGGCAAACGCCTGCAGCCAACTCGTAAACGTCTGCGGTATCAACCGCCACCGACGTTTCTCCTCTTCCTCCTTCTTACTTTCGTCCTTTTTACCCTTGTCCAGATTAACCTTCTCAAGGGGCAAAAGTGAAAAAATCTCCACTTATTCGTCTTTCGCTATCTTGTCCCTAACCTCCTGCTTCAAATGAGCCCCCAAGGGGCCCTCGAAGCAAACATAGACCTCACCCCTAGCACAATCGTCTAACCTCACGCTTTCCTGCGGTTCCTTCTCTGTCTGCACTGAAACTCGCTCCAGACGCTCTGGCCGCGGCCCCCGGCCCCTCACGAGGCAGTGGACCAACCCCAGCCGAAGCTGGAGAAACCCAGGCCTCAGCCGGCGACACCGCCCCACGATCCTCAAAACGTCCCAACAATTCACGCAAAGCCGCCGCCAGCCCTCCAGACTCCTCCCCTACACCCGCAGGCCCCACTGCTGTACACACCGCTCTCGACGCTGTACACCCCTGACTCCCACATTCTGCTAAACCCTGCAATATAGGAGGAAAAGAACATGACAAGGACAAACACTCACCAGGCTGCGTGGGGGCTGTGAACCCACCAACCGTCATCCTGGAATCTTGCCCATCGCTCCTGAAGCATCTCGAATCCTCCGCTGCTGCCATCTGGCCCGGGTCCAAGCCATCTAACCCCAAAAGGGGGAGGCTGACCATCGCAGGCCGTTGGGAACGGACCGGTGACTGCCAGGCCCGCGGCAGTGATGCTGCATCCTCAAAGTCGGAACCACCAGGGCCAGCCGCCCGCCGCCCGTCCACATCGCTCGTCCGCCCCGCACTCCCCGATGAGCGCGGGCACCTCCGAGATGACGTCTGATGACTGGTGTGCGTGTGTACATGTATGTATATATATGTGTGCCGCAGGCCTGTCAGTGACACCCAGGTTTGCATATGTTTTTTCAGAAATGTTTTTTTGTGCAGAACCATACGTTATATTTGGTGTATATTGATTTTAACCTATATGGGGAGGAAGGGGTGCCTCCATTTTGGCTTTCTGCACCCGCCCACTCTCACAGGCTGTCATAAGAAGTGCAGCTTGCAGGTCTGGTGTGTTTTATTTTTTTTCTCTCTGTATAATGGAGGTCGGCTGACCCAGTGAGAGGCCTGGAATTGGCTCTATTGAGAGATAAAGGATAGTATAGGACTGCCCGATTTGAGATCACGTTGAAAGTCGTGGGCAGCTTAAACATCTTTTGATCAAAATATGTGAACCGAGAATCTCAAAGTTTTTTCAGATTAAAACTCGTCCCCTTCTCAGGAACAGTTGAAATTCTCCTTTTCTTGTGTCAATTAAAACATTTCAGACTGAGACTGGGGTCTCCCTTGGCAGCAACACTGCAAGTTTTTGACAAAGAAAGGACCCAGTCCAGGTCCAAAATGGTCCAAATGCAAATTGACACAAAGTATAACAGAAGGATTTATACTACTACCTTGCCCAATGACCATGGATGACAATGCTTAAATGGATCCAGTCACTTTCCTATTGCCATTGTGTAAAGAAGATTTGGAATTTTGCAAGAACAAAACATCAAAAATTACAAATGTAAAACTTATGTTCAAAAAACAACTAAGATTCAAGAGCATTACAAAATATTCTCCTGCCAAGTTATAAATATAGTAAATAGGTGTGACTGGGTCCATTTAGACAACTTGCAATCCCCCACAAGGCTTCATATCATGGGTGTTATTTCTACTTATGACGACATTAGCATTATGGCTGCCTTTAATGGGCAATAGTGTGACCACTGTCTGATATTTGATCGCTGTCTTTTAATGGATCAGAGGACAAACATGCACACTGCTTAAGGTCTACAAGGTCAATGGAAATGGCAAGTGCTGTTCTTTGCTTTGTCCGTTGGTCCCATAGACACTGAATGGAGCAGCAGTGCATATGTTCAACCTCTGATCCTTTCAAAAACATCCTCACTGTGCAAATGCAGTAAGGAAGAGACAGGAACTGGTGTTCCCTATTCTAGCGATCAGTGTTGGTTCCTGGGACAGTGGGAGGCATAGACATCAGACATTTATCACCTATTCTGTGAATAGGTGGCCAATGTCTTTGGTGGCCAGCCCTTTCCAATTCTTTATCACAGAGACTTCTACCTTGGAGTGTGGTTAGGATGCCTGTGTTAGGCTGTTAGAGCATTGTGGAGCTCTGAATACAAGATGGCAACTGCTTCTTGTGGTAGTGACACTGCCTCTCTCAAGCACTGGCTGCCTCCTTTGAGAAAAGTGAAGAGCCCGTCCTTATGCATCTGAACCTTGCCAATTCCTGCTTGCCATGTCTAAGCTCTCATGGATCAGATAAAATGATGTGGCAGGTATGATACAGTCTGAAGCCTTGACTTTAAGAAGAAAATGCAGTATCTCACAAGTGAGTACACCCCTCACATTTTTGTAAACATTGTAATGTATCTTTTCATGGGAGAACACAGAAGATATGACACTTTGATACAATGTAAAGTCGGCAGTGTACAGCTTGTATAACAGTGTAGATTTGGTGTGTCCTCAAAATAACTCAAAACATAGCCATCAATGTCTAAACCACTTGCAACAAAAGTGAGTACACCCCTAAGTGAAAATGGATAAATTGTGCCCAATTTGTAGTTTTACCTCCACGTTGTCATGTGAATCATTAGTGTTACAAAGTTTTATATCTACAAGTAAAATAATAAAATGGTGAAAGGCAATGTGAGAATATAGCTGCTACTTCTTTGTATCCTCAATGTTTCACTTGTCTTTATATAGACTTAGATTTGAGTGACAGAGCCAATAATAAAGATACAGGCTGATTTTTATCAAATATCCTTAAATTTGACCCTAAACTTGGCATCTCATTATTTCCCTTTATAAAGACAAAACTCTAGTAGAAAGCAGGAGGGGAAAAAATTGGCTCCATAGAGACAGATGATAATCTGTTTTTGAGCGCAAGTAGCTTATCCAAGATCACAGCTAGATATCTGAACTGTGTATCTTTTTATGAGCGTAGAACAGAAATTAAAGCCTTTTTTATGATGTGGCTCTTTGGACAAAGTACTAAATGCAGTAGACAAGTATCAGTGTATTATTATAGGAGGCAGCTAGGGTATTGCATATGATCTATAGGAGAGAGTATCAAACTAATTACAACCATTTGTGTCACCACTGTCACGGTAAGATTAAGTATGTGCCCCCAGAGCTAGAAGAATGCAAGAATGGTGACAGGTCTGTCATGCCGCCCGTGACATCTCCAGATACAGGTATAAAAACCTGATGACCTCTCATAGACTTGTGAGAGCATGTGGCTTTCATTTTGCATTTTTAAATGCTCTGGGTAATTTATTTGAAATGGCTCTGAAATTGCAGGGAGGTAGGAGATGGGCTGTTTAAAAACCAAATCGTACAACAAAGGTTAATTGTACAATTAAACCGTAGTTCACATAATATATCCCCACAGCTGAGGCTTTCACAGTGTATAATAGTGGAATGAAGTGAGATAAGGAGCTATGGAAAAAGTATCTATTATGACTCATACTGCAGGCCCTTTACTGAGCTTATTAAGATATGGTGACTTGTCTAAGAATTAAAATTAAACTTTTAGTTCAGTCTTCCAAATAAAAGGCATATTTTTTTAATACGTTTTTGATTTTTTTTTTTCCTTTTTGCTATTGGCTGTTCAACCATCACCATTTTTTTTAAACATCAGTTTTCATTGTATACTCTTGGGAAATGAGAAACTGTGAGCAAAATAATGAGAACTGTACAAGTTAATCTTTTGGTAAAAAATACAGTTTATTTACATGCTCAAATGTTATAAAAATGCTATAGGTATAGCAATTTACTCAACATCAAATGATATAGTCGAAGCAGATGAAGTCTTCATTCTTAGGACCGTTGGTATGGGATCTGTTTGACCACCGCAAGCGCTGGTGTAAGCTGCATCAAGTATTGAAGTCTAAGGGGCCCCTGGTTTTCACCAGAGCCCACCGGAGGCGTGTTGGAGTTTCTGCGACAAGAGACCCCCAGGTTGCTACCTCTGACGTGATTTGCTTGTGGTGGCGGTTAAGGTGTAGCGAGGTACAGAATCGTATGGCAGGCTAGTCGGAAACAGGCAGGAAGTTCAAGCATTGTAAGTGGATGAAGGAAAGGGGACTGTTACACAGTATGGACACGACACTCGAAGAAACACTTTATGAGTATGGGCACAAGAGATCTGGAAAGAGGCAAGAATAAATAGGGTCAATGCCTGGCAACAAATGTATCACCGATGTGTTGGCCCTTTAAATTTTTCTGAGCCACCACGCTAGCACCCTAGGGAGCGGGGACGTGCGCCGGCTGACAGGAGATCAACGGGAAGTGCGGAGAGGTAAGTATAGCTGCAGCAAGTGTGCCCATGGCCATGTTGATCACAGCGCCACTCGCACCCGGAGAGTTGGGCAGAGCAAGGAGCACAAGTGTGCCCGTGACCTGCTATTTGGGCAGCGAGGGCATGTGACATATTAGCATCCCCCCCCATTAGATCTCCCCCTCTTATTGGCCCGATGGAATTTTAGCAAAAGTTTCAGGTTGAGGATGTTGTTGTCTGGTTCTCAGGACCTCTCTTTTGGCCCACACCCTTGCAGTCCATAAGATAGTACTGCTTTCTCCTAATAGTGTCCTCAACCAGAATCTGTTTAACCCTGAAAACATTGGCAGTGTCAGATACAGAGGATGGAGAGACAGCCTTTTGAGAGAAGCAGTTGAAGTACAATGGTTTGAGAAGAGAGAGGAAGACGGGGTTTGTAAACCACTGGGTTAATCCACTGCAGCACGTCAACAGGACCTAGGAAACATGGACCTAGTGTAAGGGCCGGGTAGTGGATCCACTGGACCACAGCAAGCGATGATAGTTAAGCCACGCCAGCAAACGGAATCTAAGTAGCCCCCGGTATTCACCAGAGCCCGCCGCAAAGCGGGATGGACTTGCTGCGGCGTGAGGCTACCAGGTCGTTACCCCTGACGTGACTTGCTTGCGGTGGCAGCCGAGGTGCAGCGAGGTACAGAATCGTAATCCAGGAATCGTAGTCGTGGGCAGGCAGTACGGTCAGGGCAGGCGGCAATGGTTCGTGGTCGTGGACAGGCAGGAAGGTCGGGGCAGGCGGCAGAGGTTCGGAGTCAAGAAACGTAGCTAAGGGTCTGGTACACGGTAAGGCAATAACACACTTGAGGAACGCTTTTTCTAAGGCACGGGGCAACATAGATCCAGCAAGGAGTGATTGTGGAGTGTAACCTTAAATAGGGGAGGCGTCTGGCAATTAGCCAATTATCGGGACGCTGGCCCTTTAAATCTCCGAGAACGAGCGAGCGCGCGCCTTAGGGAACGGGCACGCGCGCCTCGGCCGGCAGAGGGCGCGGACGGGACAGGAATGAGGTCAGGTGAGTCTCTGAGTACCGTGGGACCACCGCTCGTCCCGCAGCCAGCGTCGCCACCCAACCCCGACACACCCCCAGGTGGGCAGACACGGGTGCGCCCGCGGCCCGCGGGCCGAGGAGCGGGAGCACCCGTGACACCTAGCTTATAACTGGGAATCTTCAGCCATACATACTTTGCGATTAATCGCACCTTATCTCCAGGAGAAAAGATTGGAGGAGGTCTTTTTCTCTCATCAGCCTGTTTCTTCATGTGTGAAACTGCAAGCTTTAGGGAGCAACCAGTATCACGTCAAACCATCATAATGTCCCAGTCTTGGGTATCCACAGCAGGAACGTCTGAAGAGACTTGTAAAGGGAGAGGAGGATGAGGATGCTGGACATAAACTATATAGAAATGTGAGGCACCAGCTGAATTAGAATCTAGGTGGTTGTAGGAGCATTCTGCTCAGGGTAGAAGGTTGGCTCAGTCATCTTGTCATGCAGAGACAAAGTGAAACAGGTGGTTACCCAAAACCTGGTTCACACTTTCAACCTGAACATTCGTTTGCTGATGGTAGGCTGAAAAAAGTCCAGTTTCCCCAGCAGTTGAGAGCAGAGAGCATGTCAGAATTGTGACACAAATTGGACCCCTCGATCTAAGATGATATGCTGGGGAAGGCCATGCAAACGAAATATATGTTGAAAGAAATATCTGGCCACTTGAGGAGCAGAAGGAAGACTGGGGAGTGGCACAAAGTAGGACATTTTCAAGAATCGGTCTGTTACTAGCCAAATGGCTGTGTTGTTCAGGGAAGGAGGTAGATCAATGATAAAATCCATGGCAATGTGGGTCCATAGAGCATCCTGTATAGGCAAAGGATGAAAAAGGCAGCATGCTTGAGATGAAGTGACTTATTACGAGCACATGTGGCACACGATTGAGCAAAGTCCTTGACATCCTTAACGAGATTTGGCTACCAGTAATCACGAGATATGAGTTGGCACAATCTATGAACCCGGCCACCACAGAGCAATGTTCTCACTTAAAAATCTCTTTTCTAAGTGCAGAGTGCATGAAAGTTTTCCCCGGGGGACATGTTGGAGGTCAATGGGAGCTCCGGTGATTAGGCATTTAGGAGGACCAATGTGTGCGAATTTTAGGCCTACTACATCAGAAGAATTGGAAAAGGCATCAGCCTTGATGTTCTTATCAGCAGATCTGAAGTAGATCAGCTTGCTTAGGATTTAGATGCTGAGCCGTCTGTAGATAAAGTAGATTATTGTGGTCTGTGTAGATGTCGACTGGATGATGAGCACTTTCCAGAAGATGGTGCCACTCTTCCAAGGCCAACTTAATGGCCAGTAATTCCCAATCCCCAAGGGATCAGTTCTAGGTCCTCTCCTCTTTTCACTCTACACAGCCCATATTGGGAAAACCAACAGCAAATTTGTCTTTCAGTACCATCTCCTCGCTGATGACACTCATTTCTACACCTCTTCCCGTGACATCACTCCTGCCCTGCTACAAAAGTCTCTGACATCATGTCCTCTCTCTATCTCAAACTAAACCTCACTAAAACTAAACTTCTACTCATCCTGCCATCTACTAACCAACCCCACCCTACTATTTATCTCTCAGTGTGTTGCACTACCATAACTCCTAGGCAGCAGGCCCACTGTCTTGGGGTGATATTAGATTCTGATCTGTCCTTCACTCCCTATATTCAATCTCTTGCCTGCTCCTGTCACCTGCACCTCAAGAACATCTCCAGAATTCGTCTTTTTCTTTCTGTGAAAACAACTCAAACTCTCATTGTTGCTCTTATTCTTTCTCATTGACTACTGTAATCCCTTGCTTATCGGTCTCCCTCTCTGTAAACTCTCCTCTCTCCAATTTGTCCTGAATGCAGCAACCAGGCTCATCTTTCTTTGCAGAGGCTACATTCAGTGATGTAGCAACAGGGGGCGCAGTGGTCGCAATCGCTGCTGCCGCCGCTTGCATAGTGCATATAGCGGCTCAGGCAGAATGGCCAGGATCAGAACTCCTTTCCCGGCCACTTAGCCCCTGGTTGCATGGGGCAAGCGGCGCAATGTAATGATGTCATCACACTGCCTGCGCTGCTGCCAGTACTTGACCCTAAGCCTATGGCATAGAGACCCTATAGAGACCCTATATATCTATCTACTGCAGAGCCCTGTATACCCTCCTACTGAGGGCTTTGTATACCTATCTATGTACCTACCTACTGTTAGATCCTATATACCTATATATACAGGGACCTAATATACCTATCTACTGTGGGGCTGTATACCGCCCTACTAGGGAGCCGTATCTCTCTCTCGACTGGGGGCCCTATATACCTGTCAACGGGGGGGATGGTATAGTTACCTACCCACTGGAGGGCTGTCTATCCCGATCTATTATGGAACTCTATAGTTGCTTACGTACTGGCACATCCAATATACCAACCTATCTACTAGGGGACCATATATACCTATCAACTTGGGGGCCCTATATACCTACCTACTGGGTGGATCCTATACAGCATTCTATCTACTGATGGACCATATATATCCATCTTCTAGGCGTGGCTATTTACTTACCTGTCTATCTGTTTACTGGGGGAGGGTATATATACCAACCTAGCTACTAAGAGGACCCTATATACCTACCTACTGGGGACACTCTATATACCTACTGGGGGGACCCTATATTCTTACCTACATATTGGGGGGCTTTATATGACTAATTACTGGGGGACCTATAAACCTACCTACGACGGGGGTCTATATAGATACAGTACCTAATGGGGGACTCTATACTTCCCTACCTACCTAATTGGTAGGGAATTGCTGGAAAAGTGTAGTCTTGTAATTGCTACAGGGACGAGTTGTGGACGGGAGAAGACGTCATGATGGTCCTCAAGTGGATGGAAAAGAAAAGGGAAAGTGAGTGACTATATTCATGGAAGACATCACCTGTGAGTCACTGAATGTAACTGCACTGTAATCACTTACGTATACATCTACAGAGTCTGTGTACACTTGTATCTACCATTATATGGTAACTATATGGCGCTCATATTGTTAGAAGTGTAGCAGTTTATATTCAGTGACAGTACAATTGTTTTATTCAGTCTCTTTATGGTGGAGTTATAGTATGTGGTGATGATGTGGTGGTATTATTTTGTCTTTGTATATTGTTGCTGTTGGTTGAAACGGGATGTTCTTAAACAACCTCTCAGTCTTCCAAGATCGAATATAGACAATGCGCTGTGATTGTAGTCAAAGATGATCAGAATGAATTTTATTGAATTACAGTATTTTCTAAAGGTTTCAGGCGTGTCTATTAAAACAGGCAGTTACATCCATATATTCCAACAATCCTAGGATAAAAGCAGCAATGTATAGGTCATACGTTACAAACCAAATCGGCGACATTTAGGCCCCGGTTCACACGGCTTATTTGGCCGACCGGATTGGCGCCGTATTCCGCGCCGGATTTGCGCTTCAATACGGCGCCAATCCCGTCGTAGTGAAGGTATTACGGTATATTTTGCCACTGCTCTCAAAAGAAAACAGTGGATTCCGTCGCTCCTCCCTGCTCGTCAAATCGTCGCCGCGGGGGGAGAAAGTGGACATGCACATTATTTACGGCGTGGGCGCAGCCGTAAACAATTGCACATGTCCCTATGTGCCTGGTAGCGGGCCCAGCCCAGCAGCAGCGCGCTCCGGCCCCGCTCCCGTCCCGCCCCGTAATCACGCTGAGTTTATGGAGCGCGTCAATACGGCGCACAAATCCGCCGTGAATAAGCCGTGTGAACAACGGCCGTTAATGTACATATTTTGTTACTAATTATTAAATTAATAGAATAACGTGACATCCCTCTCTATGATTAATGATAAATCTTTGGATGCATTTACACAGATACAATGTTTTGTATGGGTCCTTAAAATTTTGGAACCGACGATTCACTGTAATCTGCAGCTAGGCAAATAGTATGCCCTCTAAAGCAAATCGTGATGGTAAAAAACAAACTTGTTTGTGCATTTTTAGGGATCAGATTACATATCTATCAGATTTTTCAGATTAATTATCACCAGATATTCTAAACATTTCAGAATCTATGCTAACATTTAAAAATGGCTGACATAAATTAAAATCGGATGCCTAGATTTATCTTTGTCATAATTCAGTTAATTCATTCTATTCATTGTTAATGATTGGTCTGGTATACTGGTTTGGTTTTAGTCATTATACAGTAGTGATAAGTGGCGGTATTATTTGGACTTTGTATATTGTTGTTATTGGTCTTGCTATACTTATTTGGTCAGTACCATTATGAAGGTATTAGTCACTATATACTGGTGATAATGGGGCCCTTGGATACATATTAACCCGCAGAATACAGATAACATGTCAATTAAACTGTTCAAAGTAAACTCCAACAAAAACTAAACATAAAATTTAAAATCAATTAAAATATTTTGTAGAATGGGGCATGGGTAAGACCAATTTTGAGCTTAAACTTGTTTTTCTTATTTGTTCCTCCGTTGCCTGGCATATCCCAAATCAATAATTCTCCCTATTGACAATACGATTTAAGAAGAACCTGTCACATAATTTTTGCCTCCCGTGGCGAGGGCAGAACAAGCAGTGTCAGACATGCTTGTCCAGCTCTGTCCCTTATTCCGTGTAAGAAGAGCTGTATGTTATTTGGAGTATTTAGTGCTCAAAATCTTGCAGTTTTCAGCCAGAAGAGTTCATTCAAAGAACTGTCATAGTGTCAGTTTTTTATCAAACCCTCACACCTGTGTCTAGCCGCCCGCCCCACCTCAACTGACAAAACTATTACTTTGTAATAGGTAGAAACATTGTAATAACTGTCATTGGTCGAGCTAGCCTTTGGTGGGCGGAGCTTAACACTCTACTCATGAATTAGATTGAGGCGTAAATGCTCTAAAACTGCTACAATCCTACAGATAAGTAGGGGGCACAGTGCTGGGAACAGCAGGTCTGGCAAAGCTTGTGCGGCCATCAGCAAGAGGGGTGCATCAACCTATGTTACAGGTTCCTTTTGTAAGCATGAAATAAGGGCACACAAACCGTCATGATAAGATAGGGAACCTGTGTGTTTGAAAAAAGTATGGTCCACGAGACAATGTCCCCTGAGGGTAGGCTGCCAAGTGCGAAGTTTGAACCAGGACCCACAAGTCTTTAGCTACGACCCTTACTATACTGATGCCTCTACCCTGTGGCAGTCACTGCACTGATTGCCCATTCAGTACAGAATACAACATAAACTAACCGCTTGCATCCATAAAGCTCTCCACAGTGCTGCACCCCCCTAGATCTCCTCCTCGTCTCTGTCTACCACTCTACCCTGTATCTCAGCTCTGCTGATGATCTTAGATTATATTTGCTCAATCTCATGAAACCTCCCAGCCCATCTCAGGATTTTTGGCCGTGCTGCAACCAGTTATACTGGAACATGCTACCCTCTATGATCAGGCACACTCTTAAACCTCATAGTTTTAAGTGCGCCCTGAAAACACATTTTCTTAGGTAGGCCTACCATGATCCCTAATTGTTAACCCCCGCTTTCAGTCACACAGACTTATTTCACTGCTTGCACTTGGGCACTCACAGGCACTTACACTCACCGGCCACTTTATTAGGTACACCTGTCCAACTGCTCGTTAACACTTAATTTCTAAATCATCCAATCACATGGCGGCAACTCAGTGCTTTTAGGGATGTAGACAAAGGTCAAGACAATCTCCTGCAGTTCAAAACGAGCAACATATGGGGAAGAATGTTGATTTGAGTGCCTTTGAACGTGGCATTTTGTTGTTGCCAGAAGGGCTGTGGTCTGAGTAAATTTTCAAAAAACTGCTGATCTCCTGAATTTTTCACCTGCACAACCATCCTCTAGGTTTGACAGAGAATGGTTCCGAAAAAGAAAAAACATCCATGCGGCAGTCCTGTTTGGCGGAAATGCCCTTGTTGATGCCATAGGTCAAAGGTGAGAATGGGCAACTGTGTTCGACTGGATAGAAAGGCAACAGTGACTCAAATAGTCCACCCTTACAAGACAAGTTAGGCAGAAGAGCCTCTCGCTGAACGCACAGTAATGCGAACTTTGGAGGCGATGGGCTACAGCAGCAGAAAACCACACGGGTGCCCACTCCTTTCAGCTAATGAAAACGAGGAAACTGAGGCTCCAATATGCCCAAGCTCATCGAAATTGGACAGTAGAATATTGGAAAAAACGTTGCCCATTGGTCTGAGATAGTCTCGATTTCTGCTGCGGACCATTCGGATGTTAAGGAGTCAGAAATTTTGGCGTCAACAACATGAAAGCATGAATCCACAGACAGCCTTGTATCAAGGCGTTTTCAGCTGGTGGTAGGTGGTGTCCATGGTGTTGGGAATATTTTCTTGGCACTCTTTTTTTTGGGCCCCCTTGTACCAATTTGAGCGATCGTTGCAGACCCTTGTGAATCTAGTGCCACGATGAATTGATGCAGTTCAGAAGGCAAAAGGGGGTCCAAACCCGTTACAGCATGGTGTACCTAATAAAGTGGCCGATGAGTGTATATGTATATAGATGTATGGTCTGGGTCTAAGGTTCATCCACTTTTTATGGACACCACCCCATATTTATAAAACATAGCTAGATCAATATGTAAACCAAGCACTTCTCACACTTTGTTTCACACATGCACCCTAATAGATTGTAAACTCTTGCGAGCAGGGCCCTCACACCTCGTGTCTGATCTGTAAGTAGCTTTTTACTATGTAATGTTTGCTTATACCCTCAAAATTGTAAAGTGTTGCCGCTATATAAAGAGTATTATTATAATAATAATAATTATTATTATTATTATTATTATTATTATTATTATTATTATTATTATTATTATATGTATACAATACAACTCTGTACACCTTTGATACTTCTGTACTTTATATCATTGTTTGTTTCTTTGAACTTTTAGTCCTGCCTATAGCTCCTGATGGTAATCATTTATATTTTTCTTGGTTTTATAAGTTGGGGCAATTGTCTCTGCAAAAGGGTTTGCGGTGAGGAAGAAGGTGAGATGTTGTTGCGGGTCCTATTAAAAATATAATAAAAAAAATACTTTATTTACAAATTTCTAGCCGTGGGACATGTAATTGCATTTTCTTGCTGGTAGGTCACATTTGCCTCAGGGAAGACAATCAGCATGTATGGGTGTACATGATCTGCAAGGATGAATTCATACCCAAATCAGTTGACCGTACCTTCCACATGGATGAGTGGGCACAGAGAATGCCTGAAAAATATTCCCGCAACATAATTCTGCCACCGAGCACCTTCTGTTTCTTCCACAATTGGTGCAGGGTGTTATTTCGCTGTATTTTCTCACCTGACACGCCAATCTGTTTGATAAACAGAAAATGTGATTTATTGGAGGCGGCATTTTTCCAATCAGCGGTGGCCCAAACTGATCCTGCCATAAAAATTAAAGCCTTTCCTGACAAAGAAACTTCATTTGCAGAGGTGCAGTGACCATGAGTCTGCTTTGAAGCCCCATACACAGTATGATTCCCTAAAATGTTTATTTTAGAAATACTTCTGGTGGCCCCTGGTTCATTTGGACAGTGAGCTTTTACCCATGACAGCATTGAGGGATATGTCTGCAGACAGCCTATCAGACATCATATATTCCTACCAAGCCAGCTCACCACACGTGACTTCTTTTATGAGCTATGCACTGCCAACGTCGAAAGTAGAAAGTGCTCTGAATAATTTGACTGTGCAACCTATACTGAGATGAGGTGGAATGCACCTGGAAGTCTGCATTAAATCAACAATGAGACTGTGATGTTCAGCAAAATGCTTTCTACTTCTACGGATGCAAAGCCATGAATAAACTGGTCTTGTCAATCAGGTTTACATATACTGCACTGTTTACATACTGTATTCTTTAAGGTGCCTTGCACTGTATTAGTAGGGAAAAGAGGAATCAATAAAAGAGATGTAACTCCTTAACTTTCCATTGCTGTCGGTCTACTATGGTCATGGAGAGATCACACAGTAATCAATAAGTTTCTTTCTCTCTGCAATTATTCGATATACACGATATGTACAATTCCAGCACGAAATGAGGAAAATATTACATCTAGTGAGTGCACATTGTCTAATACTATAAAATGAAATGTACAGTGAAACTCTGAAAAATGGAAATACATTGCAATTTGAGATTTTTTTTCCATCACTTCTTGCTGCTTCTCTCTCTATAATTGATCTGCAATGGATCATCGCCTTTTTCTTCTCAATACTAGCAAGTTTAACATATACTTTTTTAGTAGACCCGAACCCTCCCATCACATTTTCCCCTAACATTCAATTTCTCCACAAGCTGCTTGTCAGCATCCCCCTGCTGCATTTTCTTAATCAATGTTGCCAATCATTTGTATCCTTGCTTTTTCCAATATCCATTCTCTTTATTGCACTTTGCCTGCTGTATGCCTCTAATCTAGCCTCCCTACCTCAAAATCCTGGAAAAGTGCAGCGAATGCTTAATCTATAAAATAAAAAAGCACTTCATTTCATGAGAAGGGCTTTTTGAACTTTCTTCCGTCCAGACAATCGCGGACGTTTTCAGTTACAATGGTGAACTTGTAAAGAGATCTGAGCTCTCCATAACGTATGTTGATCGATCTAGGAATAATTAAAAATAGTGCTTACGGCTCAGGGTCTTCCTTTTATGTCCCCAGAAAACTGTCACACTAAGATGACAGGATGAGGCAGAGTGGTGTGTTGTGGCATCTTAATGAATGTTGCGGTTAGAAAAAATTATATCATTTATACAACCAGTGTAACTTCTCCTTGAGCTGTCTACAATACTTTTAATTCTGATTCTCCTTAAAGGGGGTTATTCCAAGAAATGTGTTTACCACCAATATCCTCAAATGCTGTTTATAGGCTCATTTATATAATTCTCCTTGTTTCCAAGATATAAAAATATCTTCATATCCATTTTTGCTTCCAATGACCCTCTGGTGCAGAAGGCTTAATGTTGGCTGCTAGGGGAAGAATTCCAGTCCTTCTTCCCCTTTCTAGCAGCCAGCAATATATTCCCTTCTGACTTCCACTGCAGATAACGTGTTACAGGAATAAAAGTGTAGTAAAGATGTATGGGTATTTTTATGTGAAATCCTCACGGATTGCCCCACTGTAATGATATACCTATGGGCCCACATGTATGAATCCCGACGGGAAGGGGCGCACTTTTTCTGCCAGTTTTTCTTTCCGCGAATCTGCTCCTGATTTATGACGGGGCCGGGCGCCTCATACATACAATTAAAGTCCGCCACGCCTCGCCTGTGGTTTTAGTGCGAGTGCTGTCCAGGCGCATGCGCGCTGCGTCTAGGATCAGGCGCCGGAAGGTAGTGCGGTCATAGCATGCCGGGTGAAAAAGTCCCCGCCGCGCCTGGCCATTGTGTTAGGCGCAGTGCGGGTCCGAGGGGCAGTGCGGCGCTGCACCTATGATTCACCGCCGAGGTAGCGGCACTCATACATTCGGTGAAAAGTTCCCTGTCGCCTCGCTCAGTGTGTTGGGCACAGTGCGGCCGACATGGACGTAGTGCGTGGACTATAGGCGCCGAGGGCGGGACTGCGCCGAAAAAACATTTTCAATGCGAGACAGGCCTGAACAGCGAGAAATCAGTCCAGTAGTCGGTGCCGGAGTAGAATCAAAAATCGCCTTTATAAGAGGCGTGAAAACATTCTCAGGAAAGAAGAGCTGAAACGCTCAAAATAAAAAAATATATAAAACAAAATCACTTTCTCTTCCAATATCCTAATTCAAGAAATAGGAATATTGGAATTTGCCGGGAAATACAGTAATTCAAAATCAGAAAGCTATTCTGATTTGGTCGGCATAAACCCGGCCAATCAGGAGATAGGAGCGACAGTGAACCATTAAAACTTTATGGGAAGTTTAGACCAATCAGAATCCACGGCGGATAACTTCAAAATTACTGTAAAATTGCTGAAAAGAGCTGATTGGTTAAAGCTACCGGGATCTTGGCTAGCTCAGTCAATCAAAAAGGTAGCGACCAGAGACCCCATTCTAACTAGCCTATGGAGAATTATTGACCAATCAGAATAGAAGCGACAAAAGACCCATTCTATGTCTATGGAAAGTTTAGACCAATCAAATCCACGCGGGACTAATTCAAAATACAGTAAAAACACAGAAAAGAGCTGATGTGGCTGAGCTAGCGTGTGCTTGGTGGTACCCAGCCAATCAGAGGCGCGAGCTACTGTCTCCCATTATATTCTATGGATAGATGGGCGCACTGAAATCACGGCGCTCTAGCGCCGAGTGCGGCATGAAGTATTAATCAAAAAAATTATTTTTATTAAATGTAAACATTATCATATAAAGACCGAACCCTTCATTACTAGATAAAGCATTAAAAAACCCAACACATTGCGTTTGTCGCCGAGACCGCGCTGACATAGGGAATTGTCAGATAGAGAGAATCGCCGGGAAAATACAGTAAATTTCCCAAATTGATTTATAGCTATTCTCATTGGTCCGGCAGAAGCCACCAAACAGAATTAGGTGCGACAAAGACCCATTATAAGTCCTATGGAGAAGTTTGGAACCAATCAGAATAGGAGCGACAGTGTGCCCATTCTAATCTATGAGGAGTAATTAACCAATCAGAAAATAGGAGCGACAAAGTCCCATTATATCCTATGGAGAAGTTTGAACCAATCAAAATCAAAGGTGGGACAGTTCAAAATACAGTAAAAAGACAGAAAAGAGCTGTGTCATGGCGCACGGCGCCGCAGCTCGCCGCGGCCGTCCCCCTGTGCGTACGAGGTCCGGCACGGCTGCTGCGGCTGTCCACAGCCGTGGTCCTTCTCCTCTTGCCCGGGAGACCCCGTACTTACCAGTTCCCCCGCCCCTGTCTCCAGCTCTGACACCGCCGCGTTCCATAACCCCTGCTTAAGGCGCCGCGCGACAGCTGGTCAGGATTTAAAGGGCCAGCGGCCTTTAATTGGTTAATTGACGGCCCGCTGGCCTATATATGGTAGACGCCCCTAGCACTCGCTGCCAGTCTGTTGGTGTGTTTTGGAGCGTTTAGAGTGTATAGAGTTCAGCCTTGATTTCCCGTGTACCAGTCCGTCTGCTTACTTCCTGACCTTGCTTTTGCCGCCAGCCCTGACCGTCTGCCCGTTCTCTGATTTACGAACCTCTGCCCTGACCTTCTGCCTGTCCCCAACTACGCCCCCGGTTTAAACGATTTTGCTCCACGCTGTACCCCGCTGCCATCGCAAGAAAGTCACGTCAGGGGTAACGACCTGGTAGCTCACGCCGCAGCAAGCCCATCCCGCTTTGCGGCGGCTCTGGGGGAAACCGGGGGCTACTTAGACCCCGTTTCCCTGGCGTGGTTTAGCTATCATCGCTTGCGTTGGCCCAGCGGATTCCACCCTCCGTTACAGTACAGACAGGCCATGGATTCCGCCAGGGTACCTCTGCCCAATCTCCGGGACGCCCACGAGGGCCGTCACCAGCAGAGCAAGCGTAATCGACCAGCTAGCAGCCATGATGCAGAACCTGGCGTCCCTTCTCCCTCCACCGGCTCCCCGCCCCTCTGCACCTGCATCCGTTGCTCCGTCATCCATTTCCCTTATACCTGCTTCGGCTTCGGGACCCTTCTGCATCTCCCACTCCCCTCTCGCTACGTGGAGACCCCAAGAAGTGCAGGGATTCATCAGCCATTTGTTTCCATCCACCTCGAGATTATGGGGCGCCCAATCCTACAGAGCGTGCCAAGGTAGCTTTCAAATCAGCCTCTTGGTTGGGAGAAGCCTTGGCTTGGGCTACGCCACTATGGGATCGAGAGGATCCTCTGACAGCTGACCCCCAAAACCTTCCTCGGGGGTTCCGCACAGTCTTTGAGGAACCAGGCCGTACTTCTTTGGCTGCCGCGGCAATGCTCCGGCTTCGTCAGGCGACACCCAGTCGGTCAGTATTCTGTACAGTTTCGCACTCCCCGCTTCGGAGCTGGACTGGAACAAACGAAGCGTTGTGGTGGCGACATTTTGGAAAGGGCCCTCTAAAGGGCGAATCAAGGACGAGCTCGCCCGCTCGGGATTACCAGCTGCCTTGGATGACCTAATCCATTGGCCCACCCGAGTGGATTTCGCTTCGCCGAAAGGCAACAAGAGCTCCGCCTACAACGGGAAACCGTCCATCCACGCCGTTTCCCCCGCTTGGCTCCCACGTTCCAGCGGTCACCTCTTCCTCCGATGGCTTCTGAAGAGGAACCTATGCAGGTCGAGAGAGCCCACCTTTCCCAAAGGAGGAACGTTCTCAGCGTCGTCTGTGGGGTTCTGGCCATTTCATTGGGACTGTCCGGTGAAACCCGGGAAACTTCCGCACCTTGGGGCTCGTAGGAGAGGAAACCCTAGGTGTCAGAACGGCCTCTCCCCGTTTTGAACTTGCCCTATAACATTGGGGTGCTTCTCCTGACAGCACCTTTCAGGCCACCGCCTTTATTTGATTCTGGATGGGCAGGAAAAATTTCATAAGCCATGAACTTGGGGACAAGGTTTCGTCTCCCGGTGACTACCATTGCAGAAACCCATATTTGTGTCTTCCCGGTCATTGGCGATCCCTTTTAAGGATGCTATCCGCTTCCGTACAGCCCCCTCTTCTTGCAGATTGGGGGCCCTTCAAAAGGAAACGTTGCCACTTTAGTCCTGCCTCGGTCCTCCTCTGAAATCCTTCTGGGCCTCCCTTGGCTGCAGGACATACCCCGACCTTGGATTGGAGCACAGGTGAAGTCATGCTTGGGGGTTCCGTGTCACTACCGTTGCCTGTCTGCACCGCAACTCGCTCCTCAGGTCGCTTCCCGAAGTCTCCCAAAAGCCTCCTCCAGATCTACCTATGCCATATTGGGACTTTGCGGATGTTTTTTCAGAGAGGCGGGCCGAAACGCATCCCTCCTCACGGCCTTACGACTGTCCCATTGACCTGCAACCTGGCTGTACTCCTCCAGAGGCCGGGTTTATCCACTCCCCGTCCGGAGACTAAGGCGATGTTGAGTACGTCAAGGAGCCCCTCGCAAAGGGTTTATCGTAAGTCCTCGTCTCCGGCAGGAGCCGGCTTCTTCTTCGTGGAGAAAAAAGAGGGGTCTCTCCAGCCTGCACGACTATCGGGGCTTAAATAAAATCACCATAAAGAATCGCTATCCTCTGCCCTTGATATGGGAAAACTCTTTGACCGCCTGCGTGGCGTGAAAATATTCTCCAAGCTGGTTTCTTCGCGGTGCTTATAATTTGATCCGTATAGAGAAGGCGACGAGTGGAAAACAGCGTTTAATACGCGGGATGGCCACTTCGAGTATCTGGTTATGCCATTCGGTCTCTGCAACGCCTCTGATGTATTCCAAAACTTCGTCAATGAGATCTTCCGGGACCTACTCTACAGCTGTGTTATAGTCTAAATTGGACGAAAATCATTATCTTTTCTCCGGATCTCGTAACTCATCGGGCCACCACGTCCGCCGTCCTCAGGCGACTCCCGCACCCATCGCTTTTTGCCAAGCCAGAGAAATGTCTCTTCGAAAGCACCAGCTTTCCCTTTTTAGGGTACAAACGTCTCTGATAAGGGCCTCCGGTTGGATCCCTCAAAACTCTCCGCAGTGTTGCAGTGGGGCCACAATGGTGGGGCCCTTTTGGGCCATTCCCAAAGATTCCTAGGATTTGGCCAATTATTATAGACAATTTATCCCACATTTCTCTACGCTTGTGGCTCCTCTGGTGGCTCTAACCAAGAAGAACGCCAATCCCAAGTCCTGGCCCCCGAGAATCTCAAGAACCTTCAGCCGTCTCAAATCTGCGTTCGCGTCTGCCCCCGGTTCTGTCTTGGCCGGGCCTGAACCCCCCTTCCATTCTGAAGTGGATGCCTCCTCGGTGGGTGCCGGTGCTGTCCTCCTGCAGAGGTCCTCCTCAGGTAAACTGCATACTGTGGGATTCTTCTCCCCAAAAATTTCTCTCCCGGCCGAGAAGAAAATTTTACCATAGGGGATCCCCGAATTACTGGCCATAAAGCTGGCTCTAGAAGAGTGGCGTCACTGCTGGAGGGGGCCCGTTTATCCTATTGATATTTCACTGACCCTAAAAAACCTCCTATATCTTCAGTCGGCTCAAGCCTGAATCCCCGGCAGGCTAGTTGGTCGCTTTTCTTATCCCATTTTGACTTCCTGATACACTTTCGGCCAGCCGGGAAGAACGTCAAAGCTGACGCCCTATCTCGTGCCTCTGATACGGTGGGTCTTGACTCTCTTCCACAGCACATTGTCCCTTCTGAACGCCTCGTCATGGCTGCCCCCGTGGATCTTCAACGTGTGCCCCCCGGGAAGACGTATGTGCTGCCTGCTTTGCAGCATAGAATCCTGAAGTGGGGACATTCTTCCCAAACAGCTGGACATCCAGGAATCCATAAGTCCCTTCAGCTGGTCTCCCGCTACTACTGGTGGCCCACTCTTGCGCAAGATGTCAGGGACTTTGTGCTGGCCTGCTCCTCCTGAGCCTGAAATAAGGTCCTCGCCCCAAGCCCGCGGGCCTTCTTCAGCCCCTTCCTGTGCCGGAAAAACCCTGGACCCATGTCCCCCATGGCTTTGTCACAGATCTTCACCTTCATCTGGGGAAAACACGGTCATTTTGGGTGGCACCAATCGTTTCTCGAAAATGGCCACTTTTTTCCCACTGCCTGGGTTACCCTCTGCCCCCCAGCTGGCCCACATTTTTTCCATCATATTTTCCGCTTGCACGGTCTCCCTTGCATGTTGTTTCTGACAGGGAGTCCAGTTTATCGCTAAATTTTGGCGGGCCCTGTGCAGTCAGTTGCAGATTCAGTTGGATTTTTCATCTGCATACCACCCTCAAACTAACGGGCAGGTAGAGAGGGTTAACCAGGTGTTGGGCACCTACTTGCGGCACTTTGTGTCCCGCTCGTCAGGATAATTGGTCCGATCTTCTCTCCTGGGCAGAGTTTTTCTTATAACTCTTTAGAGTCTGAATCCGCTGGGGCCTCCCCCTTTTTTTGTTGTCTTTGGTTACATCCCCGCCCACCTCTCCCTCTGCTACCTCGTCTCTTGTACCTGCCCTGGATGCCCAAGTAAAGGACATAAAGGCTCTCTGGCAACTCACGCGTCAGGCCTGCTAAAGAGCTTAGCCCACCAAGCGTCAGGCTGACAGGTACTGTAGGGCCCCGCCCCTATTTGAGCCGGCGATAGGGTTTTTGGTTATCCGCAAAGTAAAGTCGTTTTAAGGTGCCCAGTTACAAGTTGGGCCCCAAATACCTGGGTCCTTTTGTGGTACTCCAGCGTCTGAACCACGTGTCCTATAAGCTTCGCTTGCCTCCGACTCTACGTATCCCGAATGCGTTTCACGTGTCTCTCCTCAAGCCTGTGGTGCTGAACCGCTTCTCCCGCAGACCTGTCTTGCCTCTCCTGTTGCTAGCACAGATAACATCTTTGAGGTCAAGGAGGTGCTGGCGGAGAAGACAGTGAGGGGAAAGCGGTTCTACCTTATCTCCGGGTAGGGCTTCGGTCCGGTGGCGAGTTCTTGGGAACCCGCGACCAATCTGTCCCCTGATCTCCTCGCTAAATTTCACAGGCCGAGGGGGTGAGCTCGGGGGGGGGGGGTATTGTCATGGCGCACGGCGCCACAGCTCGCCGCGGCCGTCCCGTGCGCACGGGGGCCCGGGACGGGTGCTGCGGCTGTTTCCCCAGCCGTGGTCCTTCTCCTCTTGCCCGGGAGACCCCGAAATTACCAGTCCCCCGCTCCCTGTTCCAGCTCTGCAGCCCCCGCGTGCATAAAACCCCGCTTAAGGCGCGCGCAGAAAAAGGCAAGAAATCAAATTATAACACTACAGAAGTTGTCCCGATGTTATATAAAACGAATGATAATATGGGGGTAACGAAAAAAAAATATTAAATCAATAAAATCATATTTATTTCTTTATTTTCGTTAGCCAAGGATCAATAGTATGGGTGCAACGAAAATAAAGAAATAAACATGACCACTTCTGTAGTGTTATAATTTGATTTCGGCCATGTACAGTTTTATTTCAGATTGCATTAGAAAACCCATAGGAGCGTCACTCGCTCTCCCCATTGGTCCAAATAACGGCGCCTCCCTTTTTAAATTAGCCAATCACAGAGCGCCTAGAATTTCTTTTCCCCATAAAAACTCTATGAGAAAGTAGCTCGCGCTGTGATTGGCTAACTGGACGAGCCCCCGTCGCTCCTATTCTGATTGGTGGTTTATGCCGACCAAATGAGAATAGCTTAAACAAAATTTTAATTACTGTATTTCCCGGCAAAATTTTTCTATTGCAATTCCCTATGTAGCGCCGGTCTCGGCGACAAACGCGCTGTTCGGGTTTTAACTGATTTATTTGTAAAGAAGGGTTCGGCTCTTTATCTGAAAATATTTTACATTTAATAAAAATAATTTTTGGATTAATACTTCATGCCGCACAGCGCTGAGCGCCGAGATTTCAGTGCGCCCCATCTCTCCATAGACTATAATGGAGAAGTAGCTCGCGCTCTGATTGGCTGGGATAGCCAAGCACCCGCTAGCTCAGCCAATCAGCTCTTTTCTGTCTTTTTACTGTATTTTGAACTGTCCCGCCTTTGATTTTGATTGGTCCAAACTTCTCCATAGGATATAATGGGACTTTGTCGCTCCTATTCTGATTGGTTAATACTCCTTCATAGGTTATAATGGGACATTGTCGCTCCTATTCTGATTGGCTGGTTTATGCCGACCAATGAGAATAGCTTAAACAATTTGAATTACTGTATTTCCCGGCGATTCTCTCTATTGCAATTCCCTATGTAGCGCCGGTCTCGGCGACAAACGCGTTGTTCGGGTTTTTAACTGCTTTATTTGTAAAGAAGGGTTCGGCTCTTTATCTGATAATGTTTTACATTTAATAAAAATAATTTTTTGATTAATACTTCATGCCGCACGGCGCTGAGCGCCGAGATTTCAGTGCGCCCATCTCTCCATAGACTATAATGGGAGAAGTAGCTCGCGCTCTGATTGGCTGGGATAGCCAAGCACCCGCTAGCTCAGCCAATCAGCTCTTTTCTGTCTTTTTACTGTATTTTGAATTATCCCGCCGTGGATTCTGATTGGTCTAAACTTCTCCATAGACTAGAATGGGTCTTTGTCGCCCCTATTCCTGATTGGCCGAGCTAGCCAAGCCCCGTAGCTCAGCCAATCAGCTCTTTTCTGTTTTTTTTACTGTATTTTGAATTATCCCGCCGTGGATTCTGATTGGTCAATCCTTACCCATGGTTTTAATGGTTCACTGTCACTCCTATTCTAAATTGGCTGGTTTATGCCGACCAATGAGAATAGGTTTAGAATTTGAATTACTGTATTTTCCGGAAATTTTAACAATTTTCATAATTCTTGATATTGCGCCGTTCTAGATTTTGGAAAGTGTTTTTTTTTTTTAAGTATGTTTATTTTTTACGTTCAGCTTTTTTCTGACTGTTTTCCCCCTTTATAAAGGCGATTTTTTCGGAATCATACTCCTGCTGCACGGAGAGCGGAGTGCCGAGATTTCTGTCGTGATTCTTCGATCTGTTTTTCTCGCATGTTCGGATCCTGCTTCATTTTGCCTCTGTCGGAGCATTTAGCCCAAAAAAAAATCTGGTCTGCCTGTCGGAGCTGCCGAGCGCTGCACTGCGCCTCGCTTTCCCGACTCGCCCAATCATACTGTTCAAGTTTTTCGAGCGCGCCACGTCCCACCCCCGAACGCCTACCCCGCGCCCACACCGCGCCCATTGCCCGCCCCTTCATGCGGGGCGCAGCTGAAAGTGACGAACACTGCGCCTGAATCCCCGCGTCCGACAGCGGGATTCGGGCTGGAAGGCGCAGTATACGCCAGAAAACGGGCGAAAAGCCCGATCATACATGTGGCCCTTTACCTGTGGTCTGGTAGACTAACCCCACTGCCTTTTTTACTGGGAACCATCATCTGATGTATGATTGATGATTCTGGTCTGTTACATTGCATTCTGCTGTTCTGAAGTTTTGATATGAGTTAAAGAGTTAAGTGCCCCTGTGATATAGAAAAGAGCAGGGGCGTAACTTAGGTTCAAACAGTGGAAGAGGACCAATTTTCCCTCTTATTCCCTATCTTCCTATCCCTCCCTCCCTCGCCTTCCCTTTGTGGCCCCCTCTAAACTAGCTAGGAGGTCTGAGGGAGCGCTGTGAGCTCCCCCAGCAGGTCCGGGCAGAGTCCTTATGGCAAACACTTTTGGTGCAATCTGTGAGGTTATGAGTGACTCCCTAATTATTGAAGTTTAGAGCCAGACTGGGACTAAAAAGCAGCCCTGGCAATGAATCCGACCCAGCCCCCGAAAAATATTATCCCCTCTAAATACAAAAAAAAAAATGCTGTAAATTGCAACAAATTTCGCTAACCCCCCCCCACCATCACTACTCCATTAAATTTGTTATACAAACAACAGAATGAGAAAAATAAGAGAACCCAATCTCACTGTACCCTTAGGAATCACTTATGTCACATACTGTACTCGTCGCATCAGGAGTAGCGACCTGGTGGAATCCCAGCGCAGCAAGCCCATCCTGCCTTGTGGCGGGCTCTGGTGAATACCGGGACCCACTTAGACTTCGCTCCCTGTTGTGGCTCGTACCATCACTTGTGGGGGTCCAGTGGATCCACTACCTGGTCACCTGCCATAACAGTAAGATCCGGCCATGGATCTCGCCAAGGTGCCGTTGCCCAGTATGGCGGATCTTACAAGCATCGTTGCCCAGCACTCTCAACAACTGGCGCAACAGGCGCAGCAACTGGACCAGCTGTGCGCCATGATGCAGCAGCTCGTCGCTGCCCAGCAGCAGCCTCCACCACCTCCCGTGGTTGCTCCCACTCCGGCCCCTGTGGGCCCCAAGCTCTGTTTGTCGCTGCCAGCCAAGTTCGACGGAGACTCCAAACTCTGCAGGGGGTTCATCACCCGGTGCTCAATGCATATAGAGCTGATAGCAGACCAATTCCTGACCGAACGTTCTAAGGTGGCGTTTGTGGTTAGTCTGCTCTCTGGGAAGGCCCTGGCATGGGCCACACTTCTTTGGGACAGGAGCGACCCGGTGACGACCGATCTACAGGCTTTACTCAAGGGATTCCGCAGTGTATTTGAGGAACCTGTGCGAGCGTCATCTGCCAAAACAGTTCTTCTAAACCTGCACCAAGGGGATTCCTCGGTGGGAGACTATGCGGTGCAATTCTGCACCCTTGCCTCAGAATTGACCTGGAATAAGGCCGCCCTATGCACCACCTTCAAGAAGGGCCTCTCCAGTAGGATTAAGGATGCGCTGGCTGCAAGAGACATCCTGTCTTCCCTAAATGAACTGATTCATTTGGCCACCCGCATCGATGTGCGGTTCGCTGAAAGGCAAGAGGAGCTACGACAAAAACGTGATGTAGCTCGACCACGTGCAAGTTCCTCCTCTCCACGCCTGATGATACCGTACGGGTTGTGACCGATGCTGGACTTACGTTCCAGGTTCCAGTCTTTCTGGACTCGGGTTCTGCGAACTTTATCCACCACTCTCTGGTGTTGCAGTATCGCCTCCCAGTGGTCCATTTGGAAAAGCCATTGATGATCTCCTCGGTCAGTGAAGAGCTCCTAAGCGATGCTATACATTTTTCTACCAAGCCGTTGTCTCTCCATGTAGGGTTTCTGAATAAAGAGAAGATCACACTCTACCTCGATCCTCTTCGGCGATTCTGGTGGAGCTTCAGTGGCTGCGACTCCACTCCCCAACGCTTGATTGGACATCTGGGGAGGTTACCTGCTGGGGCCCAGACAGCTTGAGCCGTTGTCTGGTGGTGCTTCCCGGCTCTCCATCAGCGCCCCACGAGCCATTGCCTGGTCTACCAGCCGAATATCAGGAGTTTGCCGATGTCTTCTCGGAGAAACAGGCGGAGACCCTGCCTCCTCACCACCCATACGACTGCCCGATCGACCTGCTGCCCGGTACCAGTCCTCCCCGGGGAAGGGTCTATCCCTTGTCTGTACCTGAGACCCAAGCCATGTCAGACTATATACGGGAAAATCTCCAGAAGGGCTTTATTTGTAAATCCTCCTCTATTCTATTTCGTGCAAAAGAAGGACAGCTCCTTGCAGCCCTGTATCAATTATCGGGGTCTTAATAAGATTACGGTAAAGAATCGATACCCTTTACCCTTGATCACGGAACACTTTGATCGACTACTAGGTGTGAAGATCTTCTCCAAGTTGGATTTGCGGAGGGCCTACAATCTTGTTCGTATATGTGAGGGGGATGCATGGAAGACGGCCTTTAATACAAGGGACGGGCCTTTAGAGTACCTGGTTATGCCATTGGGACTGTGTAATACTCCAGCAGTCTTCCAGGAGTTTGTGAACGACATATTCAGTGATCTCCTTTATACCTGTGTCGTGGTTTATCTGGACGACATCTTGGTGTACTCGCCAAGTCTGGAGACTAATCATGTCCACGTTTGCCAGGTACTGAGGCGCCTTCGAGCCAACCACCTTTACGCCAAGTTGGAAAAGTGTCTTTTTCACCAAACAAGCCTTTCATTTCTGGGCTACATCCTCTCAGACAAAGGATTGCAGATGGACCCAGTGAAATTGTCAGCCGTTTTGCAATGGCCACGGCCAGTTGGCCATCGGGCCATACAACGCTTCCTGGGTTTTTGCAATTACTATTGGCAGTTCATTCTGCACTTTTCCAAGTTGGTGGCTCCGATTGTAGCCCTCATTAAGATGAACGGCAACCCTCGGTGTTGGCCACCTGAGGCTGAGGAAGCGTTCACGAAATTGAAAGCCGCTTTCGCCTCTGCGCCTATTCTGTCTCAACCAGATACCGAGAGGCCATTTTCGCTAGAAGTGGACGCCTCCTCTGTTGGGGTTGGGACAGTCCTCACGCAAAAACGGCCTAAGGGCAAAACTGTCACATGTGGCTTCTTTTCCAAGACATTCTCGTCGGCGGAAAGAAATTACACCATCGGGGACCGGGAGTTGCTGGCCATCAAACTGTCAATGGAGGAATGACTTTACCTTCTTGAAGATTCTCGGCATCCCATCAGTATCTATTCTGATCATAACAACCAACACAAACTCAATACAGCCCAGCGACACAAAACACGCCAAGCCAGGAGGTCTCTCTTCTTTTCCCGATTTAACTTCCAGATCCACTTCCGTCCCACAGAAAAGAATGTCAAGGCCGATGCCCTTTCGCGTGCCTCCGACGTGGTTGGAGAAGAAGCTGTTCCAAAGCACATAATACCTCCTAAGTGTCTTGTCTCCGCTGCTCCTGTTGACTTCCGGGATGTTCAGCTGGGGAAGACGTCCGTGCACCCCGCGCTTCGCAAGAGAATTTTGAAGTGGGGACATTGCTCACTAATGGCCGGACATCCTGGTGCTCGGAAGACGTTCCGACTTATCTCTCAGTTCTATTGGTGACCAGACCTCGCTAAGGATGTCAGGGAATTCGTTGAGTCCTGCATCACTTGTGCCCGTAACAAGATGCCTCATCACAAACTGTCTGGACTCTTGCAACCCCTGCCCATTCCTACTAATCCTTGGTCTCATGTGGCAATGGAATTCATAACCGATCTCCCCCCCCTCATCTGGTAACACCATCATCTGGGTGGTCGCAGATCGGTTTTCGCATTTCATCCAGTTGCCAGGCTTACCTTCTGCCCCACGCCTGGCCAACTTGTTTTTCCAGCACATCTTCCAGTTGCCTGGGCTTCCCCTGCATATCGTCTCGGATTGGGGGGTCCAGTTCATTTCTATCTTTTGGAGGGCCCTCTGTTCTCAGCTGCAGGTGAATCTGGATTTCTCCTCGCCACTTCGTCTCGGCCCGACAGGATGACTAGTCCAGCATGTTTCCATGGGTGGAATTTTCTTACAATTCCCTCGATTCGGAGTCTGCGGGTGCCTCTTTTACATTGTGTATGGCAGGCATCTGGGCTCAGCACTCCCACTGACATCCCTGTCTGCGGTTCCGGCAGCGGATGCGTTGGTCCGAGACATGGAAGCCATTTGGAACCTGACACGCCAGTCCCTGCTTCGAGCTTCGGCGCACATGAAGACTCAGGCAGACAAGAGAAGGAGGCCTCCTCCAGTTTTTTCCCCGGGTGACAAGGTGTGGTTGTGAGCCAAATATGTCTGCCTCAAGATTCCTAGTTACAAGATGGGAACCCGCTACGTGGGACCATTTGAAGTGCTCAAACGCATAAACCCGGTGGCCTATAAACTCCAGCTCCCGCCTACTATGTGTATCCCGAACTCCTTCCATGTCTCCCTATTGAAACCTCTGGTCCTGAATCGCTTTTCTCGGAAGGTGGTCCCTCCATCCCCTGAAGCTGATGCCACCAACGTCTTTTTGGTAAAAAGATCCTGGATATGAAGATGATCAGATGGAAACGGCACTTCCTCATCGATTGGAAGGGGTTCGGGCCAGAAGAAAAGTCATGGGAGCCGGGCCAGAAAGAGGGGGAGGTCAAGGTGGGGGGGGGGTGGTACTGGCAAGGATGGAGCCGCAGCCCGTGGGGCAGGCTGCGGGCGCATCCATGGACCGGCTTGCATCACGGCGTCGGGATCAATGGACCCCGCGTGCCGGGTAACGGGCCTTTGGCTCATATTACCCGGAGCACTTATACTCACCCGACCACGCTCCTACCTCTTCGCGTCCTCTTGTCGGCCAGTGTGCTCCTGCCAGCTCGCTCAAATTTAAAGGGACAGCGCATCGGTAATTGGCCATTGCCAGTTGCTGATCCTATATAAGGGCTCCACCTCCATCATCTCTCTGTCGGATCTTTAGTGCGTTCTGCCTATGGTGAAAGTGTTTGTAAGCCTTGTTTACTTCTCCCGTGTACCGAACCTCTTGCTACGTTTCTCCGTCCGTGAACCTATGCTGCCTGTCCCGACCTTCCCGCCTGACTCCGACTACGAGTTTGCCCGACGATTTGGTACCTCGCCGCACCTCAGCTGCCTACCTGCTCACCTGCTGTAACAGTTCTGATTGGTGAAGCAGCCCCTGCTGACTCCTGCTCTACACAATCAGCACTGCTCTCACTTTGCACTGACTCTTGAGGCTGGTACCATACTCTTGTCCCCCAAGACGCAACGAAATATAGGAGACAAAGGGTTAACATCTTCCTCCTCTGTGCTCTGCTCTCCCCACTTACCGTATTCTCATTCTTTCATATGGATTATTTTTTATTGAAGTGGCTAAAAAGTAGGGGGGACCATCCCCCACTCAGAAAAAAGTGGGGGGACCAGTCCTCTCCGTACCCCCCTAAAAAGACCGTGGCCAATACATGGTTAAACATCACAGGATTTCATAAATGCGGCCATAGGATTTGTAAAATGTGTAAATATGTGAATAATACTGCTGCCTTCACATCTTACTCAAATAACAAGTTTTTTTCTATAAAGAGCTTTGTGAATTGCAATACTAAGTTCGTGATTTATTTGGTAAGCTGTGAAGGCTGCAGGGTACAATACGTAGGATGTACAACAGGCCCCCTTAAAATACGTATTAGGAGACACATGTCGGATGCCAATAAACAAGATCATTTCAAAACATCGGCAGTATCAAAACATTTTTCTGAAATTCATGGAGGGGATTTAAGTACGCTCTCAGTGATTGGTATAGAGCAAGTACATCGTGCAGAACGAGGTGGAGATTTGCACAGAAAATTATTAGCCAGGGAGGCCTGGTGGATTTTCCACCTGGACACCAGAACACCGAAGGGGTTAAATATAAAACAAGACATACAATATCATTATTAGGACATGCCTAGGTAACTTATAATAATGAGGATACTTACAGAGGAGTCAAATAGGTTTTACTATTTGTTATAATAGTTAAAATGTATTTTAATGTTTGTGAATTTACGTCATGTTTGAAAGGTCCTTTATAAGGGAGTCATTGACCTATGAGAAACAGCCATGAGTAAGGGTCACGTGACCCGAAACGCGTCGGCGTCTTGACTCCATGCAGTAGTCAGAGACGGTGGGTCTCTCGTTTATATGTTTGTTACTATTTTTAAGAAGATGCAAATAAAGAAATGGAAATGATTTTTTAATCATGCCCGGTCTGCACCTGCTTATGTGTTCACCCCTCTTTTCCCCCGGGGGAAATAAGTCCTGGACCCCGGTTTTCATCGTTTATTTTGGTTATGCAGTTTAAAAAGGACTAGGGGTTTGGCCCCTAAACCCTTAAGCTGCGGAAAAAATTGCACAGGTGAGCGCTGCTTTTTTTTATTATATCCCTGATTTTTAAGTAGCCTTTTACCCTTTCGGCTTCCTTTGAAAGCTCTATTTATGTTGCAATACGGAAAAAAGATACAGTGGGGTTTTAAAACTGTGGAGACAATTAGCTACCCCGAATTAAAAAACAAAGAGCAGTTTTAAAAACTACACCCCTTTAAATAATAATGGAACAATGGGGAAATTTAAAAACCCGCAGGTTAAATGTGGCAGCGGGCATTTTCAAGGGAAAAAAGCCCCCGAAAAAATTTTTTCCGCTGAAAAACAAGGGTTTTTTGGCCCTTTAGTGTCTTAAGGAATTAAAAACCCCTCCAGAGAAAAGGGTTTTTAAAAAACTTGGGGGGAAAAGAAAAAACCACATAAAATACATAGAACAAAATATAACCCCCCGGGACTGCTTTTTTAAAAAAACCCCCAATTTTAGGGAATTTCAATAGGGCATTTAAAAGTGTTGGTATGTTTTTTAATCCAAATGTTCCCCTGGACTTGATGGCCCTTAATTAAAGAACAAGAACAAAAACATTTGGGAAGACCCTTAAATTACAAAAAATCCAGACTAAAGAAAAACAAATGCAATGCACTACCGCAGCCTCTTAAAGAATTATACTTTGATAAAACCCAACATGCTTTTAAAGGGGGAAAGAAAACTTCTTAAAACCAAGAAAAATTTTAATAAAAAAAGGTTTCTCCCAGGTTTAAATGAAAATAAAAACCCGTGTAAAATTTGGGGGCAATATTCTCAAACCCCACGATCGTTTTTTCCCCAAAAAACGCACCGAAATACCCTTTTCATCTAGGGAAAGTGATTTTTTTCGGTTTGTCTCTAGTGCGGGAACTTTCTTTTATCAGGTTTAACCTCAGGAAAACGGTTACAAAGCACAAAAAATGAGGTTTTCACACCCCTTTTAAAATTCGATTGGAAACCGAAAAAAAAAATTTATGGCTAACATAAATAAACAAAAAATTTACCCATTTCCTGGGTTTGCCGGAAAATGGGTTCCTCATATTTGGGGTTTAGACTTTCAAAAAGGGACAGGGGAGGAGGGGGGGCGCAAGCATCGGGGGAGAGGGTGGGGAGAAAACCAGGAAAAATCAGAAATTTTTATCACCCGCTAAAAATTTTATCAGCACAAATTTATTGTCGGGTTGTACTCTTTCTGTATTAAATAAGGGTTTGGGGGGTTTTTCCCCCTACTTCTGATTTTGATTTATACAAAAAAATTATTGGACGTAAATCGGTTGGTGGGACAAACCCAAAATTAAAAAATCTTTTTTACTAAAAAAAGCCCAATACTGTAAAACGAAACAAAAAAATAAATCTGTTTAATTTTAAAGGGGAAACCCAATGTATGAGATGAAAATCCCGGATTTTGAAGAATTTTTTGGGGTTTTCTTTTTAAAGGGACGTTAAAAAAGTGAACTGGGATGATAGAAAATTTCCCACATGCAAGGAATCTTTTTTTTTTGTCCGCAATGAATATTTTTTTTCCACAACACCCAAAATTAAGTACTAGGGGGGATTTTTCAGGAAAAAATTTTGGGGAGGTTTTGGGTTCCCCTTGCTGCCCAAAATCAGTCAAAAATAAACCCCTGTTGAGGGAAAAAAAATTTAAAAACCCAGACAGGAAAAAAATTTACCCCATTAAAGAGATTAAAAAAAAAATGTTGTTTGGGCCTTTTAAAAAAAGCGAAAAAGGGGGGGGGGGGGGCTTCATAAATTTTTGGATAAAAACCTGTAAAAAAGAGAACTTTATTCCTGTTGGCTGACACTCCCAAAGTACAAGAAAATTTCCCAAAATGACCCTCCCAAACAATAGTAGAAAAATTTCTTAACTATGTTTTAGAAAAAGGGGGAAAAGAGGGGGATTTCTCCAGAAAAAATTTGCGGGAAAAATAAATTGTAATTAATCCCTAATCCCAATCTTTCATCCCATTGCCAAAAAATGCAAAAAAATATTTTTTCCACCACCCTTTCAAACCCATCGTTTTCGGGTTATTGGTTTTCCTTGAACGAAAAAAGGGGGACGATGGGGGTCGATTTACATTTACAACCCCCCGGGTCATGAAATTCCCCTGGTTCCCTTTTAGGGATACGAAACAACGGGTTTTAATACTCTGGAGTCATTTTAACCCCGGCCGACTGGGGGGACCTGGGTTTTCCTGTGATGTTGTGGCCTTATATCCCCGCATCCCCACGAAACCCGGGGCCCCCCCATTTCCTTTGGGAAATTTTTTTAAAAAAAATACAGTGATTTCACCCCAGGAAAACAAAGTTTTTAAATTTGGCGTAGAATATCTTTTTTGAATAAATTTTTTCCCTGTTTGATAAAAATACATTTCCAAAAATTTCGGGGCATCCATGGGAGCCCGATTTCCCCCCTTTCCCGGGTTAAAAATTTTTTTGTCCGCTGGGAGGGATTTATTATATTAACGGAACAGCCTTTTGTTAAAATACATCAAATGGTTAAATTTCCCGATATATAAAACGACCTGGGGATTCATAAGGTTTTGGGGAAACCCAGAATTTGTATTGAGAATTTTGGGCACCTATATTTAACAGCAATCAAAGGGCTTAAAGTTCACATTTTAACACCAACAGGGTACAATTAATTATCTAGATGTAACCTTTTACAGGAACCGAGGTGGCCAAAATTAAAGTAAAAAAAAAAATAAAAAAAATACCCCATAAAAATTCCATTCTCAGGGTTTAAATAAGCCATCCCAAAAACAAGTGGTAAAAAATATGCCAATAGGGGAAACCCTTTTTCGAGCCCAAAGAAACAGTACATCCAGGAAGAATAAAATTTTTTCGCAAAAGGGTATTTTTTTTATAACTAAAGAAAGGGGGGTTTTTACAAAAACCTTTTTAAAAAGGGGCTATAAATAAAGTAGATAAAAAGAGAGAAAGCAATATTTTTTTAAAAAAAAAATAAGCAGGGTACTGGTTAAAAGGGGGATCCATCACTTTTCGACAAAATTTTTGTCGCCAATTTTTATCAAATTTGTGGATAGTTAAAAAAACATCCCCCCTATACTATATGTAAAAACAATCAAACAAAAAAAAAATGTTTTAAAAAAAACATCAGATAAATTTCCAAAAAAAACTTTCCCCCCTTTGGGTAAAAGGTTTCCCCCCTAGTTTATTGGGGTACTCAAAAGACCGTGGCCAATACATGGTTAACATCACAGGATTTCACAAATGCGGCCCTAGGATTTGTAAAATGTGTAAATAAATTTAATTAAATTCTGGGGTGCCTTTTACCCTCTTCCCCCCCAAAAAAAATCTTTTTCTATAAAGAGCTTTGTGAATTGCAATACTAAGTTCGTGATTTATTTGGGGAAGCTGCGAAGGGTTTCAGGGTACAATTTCGTAATGTACAAAAGGCCCCCTTTTAAAAAAGTATTAGGAGAAACATGTCGGGTTTTTCAATTAAAAAAGATCATTTCAAACATCGGAAATATCAAAACATTTTTTTTTGAAAATTTTTATGGAGGGGGTTTAAGTAAAGCCCTCATTTGGTTTGTATAGAGCAAGTACATCGTGCAGAACGAGGTGGGAGATTTTCACAGAAAAATTTTTAGCCAGGGAGGGGCCCGGTGGAAATTTTTCCCCCTGGACACCCCAAAAACCGAAGGGGTTAAAATAAAACAGGACCCCTACAATATCATTATTAGGACAGCCTAGGTAACTTTTTAAAATGGGATACTTACAGGGGGAGGGCCCAAAAAGGTTTTACTATTTTTTTATAAAGTTTTTTTTTTAAAAAAGTATTTTAATTTTGTGAATTTACGTTTATTTTTTGAAAGGTCCTTTATTTAAAGGGGGTAAATTTACCTATGGAAAAAAGCCTGAGTTTGGGGCACGTAAACCCCAAAAAGCGTCGGGGTCCTTTAACCATGCAGTAGTCAAGAAAGGTTGGGGTTTTGTTTATTGTTTTTTACTATTTTTTAAAAAAGGGAAATAAAGAAAAGGAAAAAGATTTTTTAATCATCCCGGTTCACCCGCTTATGTTTCAAACCCCCTTTAAAACCCCAAATGGATAAATCCTGGGGCCGGGTTTATCCTTTACTTGTATGCAGTTTTTAAGAAATGGACTAGATTTGGGAACCCCCGGGGAAACCCTTAAACCGCGGAAATTGCACAGGTGAGCAGCTGCTTTTTCTATTATACCCTAAAGTTAAAACCCCAAAGGAAAAAAGAGTCAAAATTTTTACTTAAAAGGTTTTATGCAGCATTTCAGGGTTTAACACACTACAGCTAGGTCTAGAAAGATTTGTACTGCTGTCCAATCAGAGAAGCTGACTGGGGAGGAGCTGCAGCCATATTTGATCCAAATGTACCACAAAAAATGTACCAAAAAAATACAACTTATCCTACAAAATAAAGGGTGACAAATATGAACTTGGCGCAGATACACCAGTTCTAAATAGCTTTAGAGTAGTGTATAATGCGTCAGTAAGTACGAACCTACTGCGGTTCATACGTTTGGCGCACCATAAGTTGAGCATAGGGTAAGTCTGGCGCAAAGCCGATTTGTGCTGTACGGTTGGTGCACCAGAAAAGAATCCACAAAATTACTGACAGCTTGGGCCATGCTTACTGATGTTAATTCTAAAACTATATTTAATTAAGTAATATCCAAATAATATAAAATTATTTTAAAATTAAATAATAATAAATGAATAACTAATTCAATACTATTATATGTTTTTTACAATTAAATAATATAAAATAATAGTAAATAATATATTATAAAAATTATATTTTAAGTAATATAAAATTATAAAAGTAATACAGCATCTACTATAAAGCCTGTTATTATAGTATTATCAAACACATCACAGCAGACTAGAAATAAAAGAAAAGTCATTAGAATAACATGTCAGTGAATAAAAACTATAGTAGTGATCTTGCTTGGTGCATGTAAAAAAAATAAATAAATCTGAACAAAATTTTATTAACATGATTAATTTTTCATTAGAAAATCTTCTCCTCTATAGAGTTTAAAGCAGTTCATTGAGTTGGTTTTCTAATGTTAAATTTATTATGTTAACCCCTTAACCAACCATGGTCAAAATAACGTGGCTCTTTGTTTTTTCCTTCTTCGCCTTCCTAAGAGCCATCACTTTTTTATTTTTTCACCTGCATAGACATATGAGGGCTTTTATTTTGCAGGACAAGATGTACTTTCTAATGGTGTTGTTGTGAATGGGAACGAATGTTATATGTGTGATCCTTTGTGTCTCCATTTTAATGTATTAATTAGTATAACACCACTTATGTCTTTATATTATGGCACATAAAAGCTGCCTGTATAACTCTAAACTCTCTAACGTGTTAACAAAATGGCCTCCACGTAATGTACTTGTAGAGATAACCACCATATAATCCAAGATGGCTCCTCCTCTGAGGTTGCGCCCCATGTTCAGACATTCCTGAGTTATAGGGAGTATGCCTCAGCCAAGGATGTAACCAATAACGACTAACAGCTAGGTCCATGTGATGCTTTCTTATCTCACTAACCTTCAAAAGGTATAAAAACCTGCCATTTTGTGAATAAAGACAGAAAGTGTTTTCACATCATCGAGGCATGTTGTGATTTTCTTTCTCGGTGCAACTTTATCATCATAGGCTAATTTGGAGACCCCACAAGGATATTTTGAGGTTCCATCCATAATAGTGTCATTCATCATAACATAGAATATGCTGGGAAACCACCAAAAAATTCTAAGTGGGGCAAAATGTGAAAAAAAAATGTATTTGCGATATGTTTGCGAGGATTTTGTTTTTATGGCGTTCGAATGTGTTATCTGTATTCTGCAGGTTGATATGAATCGCAATACCAAACATGTACGGTTTTTGTTATGTTTTGGTACCACGTGGCTGCCCCATTTTCTGTGACCAATAACTTTTTTGTACTAACACCTATGGACGTGAGTGAGGGCACATTTTTTGCAGGCTGAAGTGTACTGGTCATGGCTAGCAGTTTGGAATACATGCAGCTTTTTTGATTAAATTTATTCCAAAAAAACGCAACTTTGGTGTTTGGAATTTTTTTTTTCTACGGTGTCCAACGTATGGGATAAACCAAGTTATATTGTAATTAGAGATGGGCGAATTGATTCTAATGAAGTGGAATTCGTTTAGAATTTCAGGAAAACTTCGATTCTGAACGAAGTCGAAGTTTGGCGTGATTTGCGTGAACGAAGAGTGTTTTTAATTGATAAAATGGCTGCGAGCACATGGCGTTAAATGGGGCAAAGAAGTCTGAGAGGAAGAAAGGCGTAGCCTACATGACATGTGCAGAGATGAAGCCAATCAGAGACCGGCGGGATTCTGTGACGTCACCGCACTATATAAGTCCGGACGTGACGTTGACAGTTCACACTGCTCTCACTGTACTGAGTAGGGAAGGTGCTGCCGCCGCTGCTGCTCATGATATCTCATACTAAAGAACTAACTTTTATGCAGCGATTTTTGGGGGGGTGTCAAAACTTGTCTCAAAGACTGCTTCTCTTACATTCTAATTTTGATTTTGTGGGGTATTGAAATTGAAGTCCAGTGTGCGTCCAATTCAGCTGCATATACATTTTAATGCTATCTGCTCAGTTCTTCAGCACATTGAATATCCTAGGGTTATCTAAGCCTGTTGCTGTTGTATTCAGTTAAAGAAACAGCGTTTTTACAATCCAAATACCACTTAATTTTTGGTTGCTCATTTCTTTTGTGCAATTTAGATCCAGAGGTTAATCAAGCGTTGTTCTGCTGTTGTGGTCACTAAAAGAAAGATTGTTTTTAACCGCCAAAGAAGAAATTTTGCCTGTAGCATAATTCATATCCGAAGGTTAATTACGAGTTTTTCTGTTGTTGTGTTCCGTAAAATACACGCCGTTTTAACACACTACAAAGCGGGTAATTGTTGACAGCACATTTCTTTTGTGCAATTTACATGCAAGGGTTAACTTAAGTATTTTTCTGCAGTTGTATTCAGTAAAAGAAAGGTTGTTTTTCACCGCCAAAGAAGAAATTCTGTAGCATAATTCATATCCGAAGGTTAATTAAGCCTGTTTGTGCTTTTATATTCAGTAAAATACACAGTGTTTTTAAACGGCACATACAAGTAAATTTTTCCTGGCCATTTGTGAGCGCAATTTATATCCAAGGGGAAAATT